>VZRV01001872.1:561905-800276 GCA_013398115.1 Falcunculus frontatus | reverse complement strand
TCTTTTTTTTTTTCTTTTTTTTTCTTTCTTTCTTTCTTTCTTTCTTTCTTTCTTTCTTTCTTTCTTTCTTTCTTTCTTTCTTTCTTTCTTTCTTTCTTTCTTTCTTTCTTTCTTTCTTTCTTTCTTTCTTTCTTTCTTTCTTTCTTTCTTTCTCTCACACAGTCAGAAATTGAAATACCTTTTTCCCAGCTCAATATTTGAAAAATAATGCTTTAGGAGACCATTCCAGTGGGGCTGGGTTTTGTATTTCTCCATTAGAACCACACCTCCCCTCTATCTCTCTGCTTCAACATCTGGTGTTGCAGGTAGGATGCTCTGGCTCACAGCATCTGGGCTGAGAAATGTTCTCTCTCCTCGGAGTCCCAGATACTTCGCAAAAACCCTTCAGAAACCATTTATCAGACTCAGCACTGAAATGTTCAGTAAAATTTACAGTGAACCACCTTCTTCCCCTGCCTGCACAGTTGCCCCAGACTCTCCCCAGCAGAGCAGTTGTTAAAAATTTGGTTAATTGCTGGTGCTTTGCTGATGTTTGCTATTCTGAATCAGGCATAGTCAACCCCATTCATACCCATTTGGAAACTGCCTTAACCTATTATTCAAAACAAAAATGGGATTTGTTTTGAAGTTTTAGAATCTCTCAAACCATTATTTCTTCTGGTAACTGACTCTCAGCATCCATACTGATGCTTCTTCATTAGCAGAAAGAGGAATTGAAGAGTTTTATCAATAATGTGCTGGCTGGCATCTCAGATCTGCTGCAGTCCCTGGCTCTGTCATGAATCTCAGTCATGATCTCAGACAAGTTCTGTCATCTCCCCATAGGATTGAAGTGATGTTACTTCATTTCCTGCTTTTTAAGATGTTGTATTCATCTAGATTGGAAACCCTTCTTGAGAGCTTTGTAGGATTGGATGGAACCTGCCACAGTGTACCCTCATTAACATCACAGAATTAGATGATGCAATAATATTCATGAAAGTAATTAATGGAGGTAACAAAGAGATAGCAAGCAAAGGGGTGATCTTGCAACCTCAGACTGAAACCAGGCATTTCAGAAATCTTGTGAAGCAACTTGTGCCCCGGAGTTTACTACTTGAACTTTTTCAAACAGCAGTATTTCAACTGTTTGGCTGAAGCTGGAGAAATACCCAAACTTTTGGGTGCTGACGGGAAACCTCCAGACTTTCTGAGGTTTCTCTGTCATTGACATAAACCATGGTCTGTGGCTTTCAACAATAACATTTGTGCTGATTTTAGCAATTCAAATCCAGATGCAGCAACTGAGCTTGTCAAAACAGAGGAGCCACAGACCACTTCTCTCTCTGTGAATGTGCTGTCTTTTTTGGTAACTGATTATCTACACAATCACGGACAACCAAATACCCATCTGGTTTCTCTGATCTGCAGAGGCAACATCAGTACCATGACAGTCTACAGGGGATATAAATAACCTGGAAGCCTTTGCTCTGGAGTATTTTACTTGCATGTCTAGCTGGACTGACTTCAACATGTAGCTGAGTGTGCTTTTACAGGTTTTATTGGCATAAATTCTCTGCTGGAAAAGGACATCGCTCCTAAAAATTAAACCTGCCAGAGGGTAAATGAGCATCTTCCAAAAATACCCATAGGATAGCAATTTGTAGAGCAATGACAAATGCAATGTTTTAAAGATATGCAGCTTTCTAGGCTCACCTAGATGCAACACTTGCTCCTCCAAGGTGAGGCACTTACTACATCTGCAGGGATTGTGTGTAGACCACCGTCAGCACCTTCTGGCAGGTGCCAGAGTTGCCCAGCAAAGCAGCAAAGCCCTAATCCTCTTTGTCCAAGTGTCAGGAATCAGCAGCAGGTCTGTTTGGAAGGGCTGAGTAGACAGTGCATCTCATCGGCACCCCTGAGATTGCCCCCAGTCTCCAGATGTGAGACGATATTGAGGCCTGCAAGGGAAAGTATAACAATAATTGACTTAACTGAAGCTTTGATTCAACTTTATGAGCATGAGAGAGGCAATTCACACTCCTTACCCAGAAGCTATGCTCACGCCGGGGAGCTGGAAGGAGATAGTCAATTAGAAGTATCACTTCGCAAGGGAAAATTCTACCTGGAGTGAGAGATGAAATGGGAAATTTCAGTGGGAGCTGCCTTTTCTTTGGGGGAGTTCAAAGGAGAGTTTGTTTTGGTAGCCAAGCTCCTAATGGAAAGATAACTTCATCCTTAAATCTCAAGTGATTTCTGCCAATTCATAACAATTTACACCTACAGGGCATCAGCAAATTAAGTCCAACTACATCACTGTCATGTGAAGAAGTATAGGGTACAGTGGAGCATGGAAGGACTGACTTATGGAATGACAAATGTTAAGGAAAAGAAATAAAATTCAGGAGTCCCAAATCCCAATTGCCTGCTGTAATCACTGTACCTTATTTTTTAATACTCTTCCATTGCTGGAAATAAATGAATTATTTACATTCTGCCTGACCATTTTTCTCTTTCCTTTCTTAGCATTTTATGCCCCAGCTTTAATTCATCCCCAGTATTTTTTCCATTTGAGTTTCTAGCAATAACATTATTAAATTTCATGTCTGCTTCCGTTTTTATTTCCATCTTTCACCAAAAAGATATAAAGTGAAATGAATCCAAATGAGAGAGCTTTTCTCTTCAAACCGCTTTCGGTATCATCGTTTCCTTAATTAAGTAATTGAAGCTCTCCCAACACACACAACGTCATTCAATCCACTCTGGTCTCTCTTATACCCTGGCACTTAGACTGGTTCCTACAGGACACTGTTTTTCCAGTCCATCAGTCTCTTCTGCATCTTTCTAATAACCTCTCAAGCCTGTTCCTCCTGGTACCCCCTGGTGCACACATTCCATGGCTTTAAAGAAGGAAATAGCATAAAGACAACATTACTTTTTTATCATTCTTAAGGGTCTCTATCCTAGGTCTTGTATGGGACCAATCTTGGCAGGCCTGATAACCTCATATTTCTGTTGAACAGAGAAATTCCTTGCATTAGTTTTGCTTTTGTGTCCTCAGTTTCTTCCTTTGAAATTTGAATTCTTTCCTTTGGAAAAAAAAAGTATTTTTAATTAATAATTTTACATTATTAATTATTAATTTCCTCCTTTTAAACCTTAGGCTGTCCAAACCTCTTTTGGCACCTCTTTGCTGAGCACTTGCTGCCTTCCCTGGATTCTGGAATGCTGTTTTCTAGGCTGGAAATCCAAGCCAGAATTGTTTCCAGAGCAGAAATACATTTTTAAAGGATGAGCAATACACAGGCCATGCTAAAACTTGATAGAGCCTCAATACATCCACTATTGTATAGCTAGGGCTGTAGTTGTTGGGAATTGCAGACATTTTTTTTTACCGTTTATAATCTCTCAATGGAAAATCGAGATTCTGTTTCACTATATTTTTCAGGAAAAGGATCCCCTCAAGAGCTGAGATGACATTTTTCCTGAGGCTGAAGGGAAGGAAGAGAAGCTAATGCTGTTTTCCTTCTCTTCTAGGGATATTGGATCAATGTCTTCTGTTCTCACTCCACTGGCATCCTTGCACTGCCAATGCTGGTTAGGGGTGAGGAAATAATGCCAGTAATTGTTCTCTTCCCCGTGAATTTAGGATGATAAAGAAGCTCCTATTGCAATTGTTTCCAGCTTTGGGAAGAGGTGTAAAGTAACCCAGGAGAAGGCAGGGAATGGGACTGAACTAAGGATGTGGTATGATGGAGCTAAGCAATGGCTGAAAGTGATTTGCATTAGAATTCCCTGCACAGGTGAGAGGGTAAGGAAGGAAATGAGTGAACTCAGACTTGGGGTTTGGGGAGGAAAAGCTGGAGAGGATTGTATTTGTATGGAGGAGATGTTAGATGCAAGAGCACTTCACAGGGTTTCAGGCTTAAAGTCTCACACCAAATGGAACAATAGGATTTTTCAGACCCCTTGATCTCAGAGCCTTGACACAAAGATCCTGAAGCCTAACCCCCAAACTCATTTCTCTGCCAACATCCTCACTGCTTCTTCCTGAAGTCTTCATTCTCCCAAACAGACCTGGCTCTGGCTGTAAATCTAAATTATTTTTGTTCCATAATTTTATCAGATTATAGTTGTGACAACGGAAGGTGGGGAGTGGATCCACATCCACTTAGAAGAACTAATTCCTGATGTAATCCATGAGTGTGGGGCTTGCGACATTAGCAGGAATTCGTTCTATTCTTCTCTTGCTGAGAGTTTTGAGGGGTGGATTTGGGTGATGTTTTGCAGGCTGAGCATCCCTAAGCCCGACCTGTGACAGTTCGGCTTGTGACACATCTGCTGAGTGAGTGCCCTCCCAGCTTATGGCCACTAAAGCAGAGGAATTTCACCATCGATCTGGAGAAGCACTTGAGACAATGGTAGTAACAGGGCAATAAAGATTGCAATATATCATGGACTCAGCTGCTGGCTTGTATAGATCAGAGCTGCATTAAGACCATTACAGCCTGCCTGTGACTGATCTAAAGAGAGAAAGCCAGCTCTAGGAAGGTAAAGAGCTGCTGATAAAGAAACAAAACCAAAAAAAAATTCAACATGACCAAGTTTCTTTTGCCAGCCTGGACAAATGTCTTTGAGCTCCCATTCTGCTCTCTGATCAGATCTGGGATCCACTGATGCGTAGTCAGAAAAAGGAAACCTTTGCTGCACTCTGAACTGAAAAAAGTAAGTAGAGGCGTAAATCCCACCAGCCTAAATCTATCTACTTTTACTGCTGTGGAAATACAGCTGAGGATTGGCACAGCAGGTATTTAGCTTTCCAGGGCACATATTTGTCCCCTGGGCATTTTCTTCTTTCCATGTCCCTGCAGATCACCTGCATTGTCTGGAGCTTTTCCTGTATAACAGATCCACCGATAACCTGTAAAGGAGCCAAAGCAGGAGCAAAAGCGATTGCAAAAACCCAGTCACACACAGTGACTCCTTATCACTGCAGATGAGTCTGAGAACAAATTCCCTTCTCTGGCTCCTGATCTTTCATTGCCTGTTAAGAAATTTGCTGACATTGTCACCTTCTTATGGAAGTAAAAGATGGAATTTGACACTTGTGGAGAAAAAAATCTCCCTGAACAGAAGAGAAAAGGAAGAGGGATTTTCACCCGTATGTTCCCAAGCTTTACCAAGTCACTTCCACTTGCTATGGGTTTGCCAGCACCCATTGGATCCTTTCAACAGGGATACACTTAAGCAGCTCGATGCAGTGCATTGAGCCAGGTTTGCTGAGCCATTGAAAGGCATTTTTATCAGCAGGAGAGGGCTGCGAGTCGCACTGGGGGGGCCTTAATCCTCCTAAGTAGAGCGAAACCTCCCTGCAGATAAAAGACTTGCCTGACTTGTTCCAGAGGGAGTTGGTGACACGGCTGCACCCTCGCCCCCTTCTCCCTTAGGAAAATATGGCCCTGAGGGCAGAGTGGAGAGGGATGATCAAAGGGAAGTGCAGTTTGGCTGCCTGCTGCCAGCACCCGAAAGGCCAACCCGTCATTACCGGGGAGCAGCGCTATTAGGGGTGAATGTGAAGGGAAGGGAAGGGAAGCACACTTGGGATCTCTGGCAGACACAGGAATTGGGGCTCTGCCACTGCGTAGGAGTGATTCGGGCTTGGGAGGGGACCTTGTTTCTTCCCACTCCTTTGGCAAGGTAAAACCCAGGTGTGTCCCTGGGAATCCCTAGGTTTTTAACTCACTTAGGAGTAATAACGAGTGGATGGTGGTTTTCACCTGCACGACTCGTAGGTAACTCTTGGACTTCCCACTGCATCTTGCCTCTATAAAACCCCTCACTCTTTCTCTTTATCTCCCCTTCCCCAGAACACAAAAAGCAAATGTCCTCTTCAAGAGCTTCTGTCATATTCTTTTTCCCCTCTGGCTTTGGAGTATAGGGAGAGAGGAGGGCAAAAGGCCAAACTTCCTCGAAGTTTTAAAGCAGAGCTAGGAAGACAAAATGATTCTCAAAAAAAAAAAAAAGCATGTAGCAGTGCTAGAGTGGGAGCAGGCTGGGCAAGTTCTGCACTTTCTCCTCTGAGTAAGTGTGGCTGTCTTGGGACAGGGTCCAGCTAATTATCAACTTGCAGGAGTTTTGGAGAGTGAGCAAATAGCCTTAGTGAGACACCAGAGGGTGTTGGTAAAAGCACATTTTTCATCTGGCTTTTTAAGACAAGCTGAATGGAGATTTATCTGTTAAAGAGCTTGCCTGCATGAACTTGAAGCCTAAACTTCAACACATTCACACTACCTGTTCTCCTACTGCAGAGCTGGCAACTTACAGGTTTCCAGCACAGATCTGTGCTGTCAGTCCCAAGTATCAGACACAGGGAGCCCACAGGGAGCCAAAGGGAAGCTGTGGAGCAAACAAGGATTGTTTAATTAGTGCTGCTGCAGCCCACTGGGATGGGGAAGGCTGGATGGAGGTGGAGAGGGGGCAGGGAGGGGATTTGCCTTCACTCTGGGGATGAATCTGCCCCTGGGACAGACCTATTGATGGTGCTCGGATTTTGAAGATGAAATTGTTGGGTGAAGACCACGCCTAGCCCTGGGTGGCCCTACTGTTCTCTGGAACAGGGACACAGTGCAGCGCCCACTGCCAAGACCAATTGATCCAGGAGCAGACAAGCCCCTGCTATCCCCTCTAACAGTCTGTGTCACGCATTTCCCAGGAGGAAATCCAGTTTTTCTCGGTGCAGCTGAGCAGGACACTGGGTCATGGTTTCCTTGCTATTCTTTTGGGTAGCCCAGCATTCCTGTTGCTTCCAGCTTTGAACCAGTCTTGTATGTGAATGCAAGGAGTGGAATTGAGTAATGACCTTTTGGGAAGCCCTCTGGTTTCTCTAGCAATCCAAACCACAGTCAGGAACAACCAGGCTTTTGCTTTGTAAAAATTCATCATCTGCCCATTAGCATTTTAGCCATCCCTTGGGTTGTCTGGCTTTTATCCACCTTCTACACAGGAAACAGGATAATTTTTGATTTTTGAACCCTCAGACTGGAAGCTACAAACAGGGAATTTCCAAGGAGGCAAGCGGTTATTAATAATAAATAAAAACAACCTCTTACATGTATGGAGCACCTCTCATAGAAAGAAATAGATCCCAAGGTGTTATACAGACATGTTTCTGCTTTTAGGAATCACTCTCATATGGTTTTACAGCACAGGGACATTTTATGCTCTACCAAAGAAAAATCACATTATCCATCACTGAAAGCAGCTGTCTCAGGGGCTGAATGAAACTGATATTTTCCAGAATTAGCAGCTAATAGTGATTACGACTTGTTTTGCATATTTTTATGAATATGCTTCAATCTCGCCTAATACTTGGAGAGTCTGGTTTTCTGTCTGTCATGATGAGCTCTATGTCTAAAACTTGGTTTGAGCCCAGATTCCGCTTTTATTAAAGCACTCCAGCAGGCACAACCTTTTAGCTTTCCCTGGTGAGAACAATATTTGCTTTGTGATAGGCTGGATTTCCATACCTTTTCTTTCTGTGTGTGCACGCGTGTGTCATGATGAGAAGTTTCAAAACAAACAGAGTTATCCCCAGCTGCTAAGTTCTGACATGTACTTTAAACAAGTAAACCCAGGGATGTGGCAGGCTGTGAAGGAAGGGAGAGCAAAACTGGTTTACGTGTTGCATTGATCACAGAATTATCATCTGCTATCACACAGTTTGCCATTAGACCCAGCTGCTGCCAACCTGACCGGTGCATTTCTTCAAGCTAAGCTAACAAAGCACTTATTTGTTATCCAGGGAACTACCTCTAATAGACTTCCAGTGAAATAATATTTGCTTTCCAACCCTACTTTGAATCCCACTCACTTTGTTAAAAAGATTGCCTCTGGCTGTCTCCGCTGGTCTAATCTAATAGTTTCTAGTTTGTACAAGCAAAGCGCTTTCAGCCAACTATATAAATAACTTAAAGAGAAGAAGACACTTTTACAGCGCTCTGTGCCGGGTGCTATAGAACATGACAGATTAGTAAATGACGCCTCAGTGGAGCTCATCTGGGAACCTCTGTCAGTTGAATATGAGCAATTACAATATTGTATTTGGGCTGAAAGGGTTGTCTGTCTTCTTACAAAAAGGCTAACAAGAAAAATAATTCCTGTCTTGCTTCTCCTGTGCATGAAACTGATCTAAGTGGCTCTCACCCCTTTTCCCTTCCCTCCCATTGCCGGCGCAGCAGCAGGAGGGGAGGTGGGGGGAGAGGCAAGCGAGGAGAGAAAAGAGAGTTATTTTCTTTCTGTTTTCACTTTTGGTTTGAATTGAGAATGAAGAAAGAATAATATTAGGAGACGGGGCTCCCTGAGGTTTGAGAGGGGACGTTATATCATTATATCAAAGCGCACTCCCTGCCTCCCGCCCCTGCCCCAGCAGCCCCGAGTGCTGCCTAAAGAGCGAGTGCCCCGAGCCCCTCGGAGCTGCTCCATTTATCCCAGCTCACCTGCTAAGATCACCAAGGGCCTAGAGTTTCAAAGAGTTGCCCAAGGTTTATCCGTGCTATTCCCACTGTTGAATGTTTTTTAAATAGAAATGCTGAGGCTGAGCACAGTGCAATAGAGGATGCACCATCCACACTGTGATTTCCAAAGGAAAAATCTTCATGCCCCGTTGAAATTTCCTCGAGGTTCTTTTGAAATTGCCTGTAGGACTGGAGGGTCAATACCACATGGGCTCCCCTAGGCTCAGTGAGGTTACACAGAGGAATCTGTCTTTGTGATCATTTGATGAAGGATTTTGCAAACACCTACAGCTAAAGCATGTTTCTTTTTTTGTTCTTTTTTATTATAATTCTTTTTTTTTTCCTGAAGAACCACCCCAATACCAGGAATTTCTTTTGTTTACATCTTTTTCTCACCATAGCCTGTTACTGTGGCTCTTTCCAGGCCTGTGAGTAACTGCATGCAACTGCAAGCCCATGAATGTGCACCAGCAGAAAATTGTGCTCTTAATTAGGTACTCCTGCTACAGAGAGGAAAACAGTGTAATTCCACCTCCATCCTGCTATTAAAGCACTGTGTGCCATGTGCTGTGCCACCCTGGGGGTGACTATGGGCTATATCTGCGAGTATATGGGGAGGTTTGGAACAGGATGAAGCCACAGAGGTCTGAACATTAAGCCACTCACTGCTGTGTCAAACAGGCCCTGGCATTCCTGGCATGGAAATTGCTTTCTGAAGCCCAGTAGCTTCTCTGGAAGAAAACGGAGCCATGATGAGAAGTGACCGAGAAACTGCCATTTGCTGAGAGCAAGTCATGATCCCTGGGAGGAGAAAATAGGGTCGAAACACCATATTTCACTTGGGATAATGCCAGGAATAATTTAATCTAAAACCTGGACAAAAATCCATCTAGAACAAAACTAATACAAGCCATTCAGATCTAAAATCTGCCGCTGGTTTTGCCCATGCAGCTACACCTGATGGCAGTGCTGACTGTGTGCTGGCAGCACCAGGCAGAATGTGACCCACAGATTTCCCCACACTGGGTAACCATGCTGTACCAATGCTGAAAATATCTCTGAAAACAGGCATGTGAAACTGAGATTATCTCAGTTTTCATCCCAAAATGTATGTGATGCCTCAGGTCCCATTCATGGCTCATGGGCAGTTGCAGTGGCTCATGGACTCACTGCAACCCCTGTGACATGAGAGGAGCAGCCATCACCTCCTGGTGCTTAGGAGGTGTTTGACAGGATTTTGGTATCTGATTTCCTCCTCATTTTGCTTTGTTTGATCCCAGCTGATTTAATCACAAATTATCTTTGCCAGATAGGAAGTACCTGCGCAATGAAACAACAGTACTGAGTGTAACGTTGCCTCCCAAAAATACAGCCTGGGTGGAGAATTAGAGAACATGACAGGAGAGGTGGATGGAATGGATGGACCAGCAGTTCTGAATCAAAGCTCCTGGGCTGCAGTCACAGACTGGGCCACCAAGCTCGTGTTTGATCTTGGATGTGATCTTTCATCTCTCTTTAGTCTCTTTAAACTGTGCACTCCATGGGACAGGGCTTGTCACTCTGGCTTTGTAGTATGCAGAACATGGAAAGTATTTGTTTTTAGATTGCGTCTGGCTTTGCATTTAAAAATAGGAATGCAATCTCCTCTTTTTGCATGAAAAAGCACGAAATAATTTTCAGAACACGTCCACTCACATCTTCAGTTCTAAAAGCCAGATCTGGTAAGCCTTTATGCTTTCAAAATGCTGATTTCCGTATTGACTGCCTTTATTTCAGCCTTGGACATCATATTCTCAAATGTAGGTGAACACGGGTTTTTTTTAACTCTGCAAAGCACATTTTATAAAGGAAACTTTGTGGGAAGTCTCCTGTTCCTGTGGGAAGTAAAAAAGGCAGAATTTGGCAGCCTTGGCAGCCTTAGGATTGTGCTGAAGGGATCAATCTGTTTCAGATTGGATGCCTTAAACATTTTGCAGTTACTGGAGGGGAGCACTGGCAGCAGGAGAGGGACTGCCAGGGCTAAACAAGGACAGTGCAGTGTCCAACGAGTTCATGAGTGGGGTGCCAGCAGTGCCACAAGCAAGGGCAGGGGCAGCACCTGAGTATCGTGGGCATATTTTTCCCATGAAACCTTCATAAAATGAGTGGTTAGATCCTCAAATTGCTACAGGGTTGGGCAAAGCCAGGTCTCATAATGCAGGTCGGGGTTATCTTGTAGCTGCACCTAGCCAAGGCCAGCCATTTGCCTGCCCAAAGCTCAGCTCATGAGCCTCTCCTTGGAGGACCAGCCATGGAGCAATTCAGCCTCCAAGACCCGCATTTTTCAAACTCTGGGTGGGATGAAAATCAGCATCTATATATCTTTCACATCCTTAATTGTAAAGTTGTTAACCTTGCATTTAGTGCTTGAATGCTCTTGTGATGTGCACTGGAGATAAACTTCTGAGAGCCAGACATTGAAATAACATTGTGAACATTTTTTTAACCCAGAGAGCTATTATTGACAGGGTGTCAGCTGCTGATGAAGGGCCCTGAAATATTTTACGGGATGTGACAGCTAATAAAACAGGTTGTTGTTTTTAATTGTTTGGCAGGTTGCAGGGAATTGTGAACAGATGTGAACTGGGTGCAGAGGAGTCTGTAGGTTTCCCTGAACTTCTTCCACCTTTCACTGCCACCACCAACACTGAACATTAAAAATATTCATCTCTTTGTTTTCACCCTGTGCCTTGCTGCTTTGGTCATATTTGAAAATTGCACTGTGCAACCAAAAGTGCTCTGCAAAATGCCTGGGTCCCAATCAGCCAAGGCAGGGTGGGCTGATTTCAGTGCAGGGAGATATGAAATAGCCATAATTTTCCACATAAAGTTTTGCAAATGATCCTGTCACAGCTGACCTGCCACTTGCACAGATGGTGTGACTCTGCTGCACTGAGGAACGCTCAAAAATGTCCTGAGACCTGCGTCCTCCTGAGGCTGCCCAAGCTCAGAATTACCTGCGCTGCACTGTGGACGTGCAGGCTCAGGGCAGGGTGAGAGGAGACCTGGGGGTTTGCATCCTGCTGTGCAAATCTTCCAGAGCTGCTCCGGGGACAGAATTTATCCTTGGTTTCAGCCGGGTGCCCTGGCTCCCTCAGCCTGCTCCATAATTAGCTCCTGACACTTTCCATAGCTCAATGTGCTTTTGGGAGGCTCCAAAGACCCTCTCTTTAAGAGACCCAGAGGGACTGTACAGGGCTTGCATTGCCTGAAATGAAAGATGTCTTATGAGGTTACACCTTTTAGCTCTTATCTGTATAAGCATGCTGATAAGTGGTGCTTTTTCTTCCTCCATCTCCCCACTCCCTTTCTCTCTAATATAATCTTTGCCAGATCTAGTCAAAGCAGAATGGCTACAGGGGATTCATTAATCCTAGTTTGGAGCTAGCCACCACACTACCACCAAATCATAAAAATAAAGGTTTGAAGCACCCAAGTTTATTATTCATAAACTCTAAGTCCAGCCTTTTCTTCCTGCTCTCATGGTACATTCCCCCTCCCTGTGCTGGGACCCCTCCCGTCACTCCATCCTCTCCCCCTGATGTTCTGTTAAACAGTTATCAGTTCCTGAGGGAGACTTGGGATGAAATGACACTCCTCCCATGTGCCGAGAGCTGCCAGGGTTGTGTACCCTGGCACAAGTACAACAGAAACTAAGCCTTGGCCTCCAGCAATGTAACACCCAGATAAACAAGTCTGCCAGAAAGAGGCCGGGCTGAGGCTCTGCGCTCGCAGCGCTCCGGGAGAGGCTGATCCAAACACTCCAGAGCTGCAGATAGCTGCAAGACAGGGTGTATCCAGGAAACCCAGGCTGCTCCGTGCTGTTACATCCCTCCTGGCAGCAGCCCAGTGCATCCCCCACAGCCACCCTCCCCACACCACGCTTGCCAACAATGCGGGGCAAAAGACACCGGCAGCGCCTCTGTGCAGACCTGGGCAGGGGAATCCTTCTGCTTTGTGGCTTCAATGGATTTGGCCACGAGAGCATGATCAATGAGGGGAGAGGGGAACCACTGGCTTGCCCAAAGCCTTGGCTGAAGGTGCACCCATGGCTGGTTGAACCCTCGGGATGATGGGGACAGACCCCAGCTGGGCCCAAAGTTCAGGAGCAAGATTGAAGGAACAGCAAAAAACCCGTTCTCTCCTCTACAACCTGAGGTTCTTTCTGCCTTTCTTAGAGCTCCAGAAGCACTGCCTGCCTCCTACCACAAAGCCTCTCTTCTGCTCCCTGGGCACTGACACCGGGAAGGAAAGCCCTTCCTGCAAGGGGAGACCATGGAAGAGATCTGGGCTGGCAGAGCATCCTCCAGAGGAGAAACGGGCTCTTTGTGTACAAGTTTAAGAGATGGCCTGTCTCTGGGTCTTTTGGGCACTCCCTCAGTCCCTGTCTCCTGACTTACATACTGTAAATCAAATACTTTTTGAGAAGAATCATGATCTCTAGATGTCTGAGCACTGGACCACTGCCTGCTTCTACCAATGAGAGCAGGCAGGGCCAGAAGAAGATGCCCTCTTCTGCTCCCCCATCCTTCACTGAGCTGTTCAAGTGGTTCTCCTTTTGCTCTTCCAAGGCCTTTGGACAGACGTACAAGGATCCTGTGCCCAAGGAATGACAACCAGAAGTCCCCTAGGAGTGATAGGCACTCTCCACCCCCAGTCCTCCCCAGGCCTGCAGCCACCCATCAGGGGTGGTTTGACTTGTTCAGGGAGGGGAAGCTGGGCAGGGCTGCACCAAAATCCCACCTTCCACCTGCACAGAGCAGCCACTGCAGCTCCGGCCACAGAGCTGCTGGCACCTTACACAGCCCAGACATGACTGCTGCTGTCCACTGTGGCTTATATTTCATCAGGGTTTGCATGGATTAGAGGCCGAAGAGGACAGGTTCTAGGCACCCTCTCCTGCCTTTCACATGCTGAAGGGAGCTGCAGACAGCCAGGACATGCCACGAGTTCCAGCAATGCCATCACCCACCCTCTTCCACCCAGCACACCAACTGTGGGAAGCAGTGGAGACCCTGGAGGGTGCTTCCATTAGTATCAAGGCACTTTTTGAAACTGGGGTTATCCTCTCCCACCATCAGATCTGACCTGCTTTATGGAAAGCCACGAGCAGCAATGAGCTTGCAAGGCTCAGAGTGCAGATAACCTCTCACTGAGGAGTGTACAGAGCAGAGGTGTTTGCTGGCTAAACTGGGTGGCCTTCAGTGAGGAGAGAAAGGGCACCCAATTAAAAATATTCAATCGGTTTAAAGGCATATGCACAAAACAGCAAAGGTGATTCTTGTTTGCAGTGGAGACACTGCCAGTCCTAATACCCAAAAATATGGGCCATGGGGTGCCTTGTACATCATCTGTGTTCAAGGGAATCCTCTTACAGAAGTGTGAAGGAACTCTGTTCATAGACCCCATTACAGAGAACTGCATTTTCCTTCTGAAGTCTGTCACCAATACCAGGTAACAAAATCACCAAGCAAGTTTTTCTATGAAGCTTGTTCTTCTGTCTTCAAACTGGAGAGGATGCTTAAGTACTAAGTCGAGAAGGGCACTTTAAATCAGAAAGAATGGTACACACCAGCTTGACTTCATTTGGGGGGATTTAAAACTGGTGAATGACTCAGGAAAACAGTTTCTGCAAACCTGGGCTCTGATTTCATCAGCTGAGGAACAGAACCCTGTCAGCTCTGCTGCAGACTCTGGCTGGAGCAGTCACATGCTGCAGATATGAGAGGGAGGCGAGCTGCCGTGAAACTGAGGGATAATTGGTACCTAATAAGTTTAAGTGCTATCAGTGGTATTGTTAAATATAGTTAAATGCAGTTTATCCACTTCTAATTCAGTATTGATCCACTTCTACTGTACACCAAGGAGGCCAACTGTACTTGATTTTCAGTGCATCACTTCGGCATCACTGACTGCCCTGGAACCTGTGGGACCTTTTGGAAACTGTGGTTGACCTCAGCAATCCCCACTCAAGATTAGCTTAATGCAAGTCCAGTGATAATTGCAGTTTCATTAGTAAAGCTCCAGCTCCCTGAGTCATTAAACCCTGAGAACTCTTTTTCTCCTTGTTTCTTTAAACATTTATAGCCTCCATCACGACACTGAAAAAGGCACAAAAATCTGAGGTCTAAAATCTCAGGACCTAAAAGTCAAATTAAAAAAAGCTTTGCCAATTATTATTCTCTAAACCGACGTGCTTGCAGTGAAACCCATTGCATTTTCCAGCCTGACTCAGGCTGCCCAGTTGCCTGGAGCTGGCAGTTCTCCTCCCTGCTCCCTTCCCAGTGCTCCTGTCAGCTCTCGGATGCGGAGTGGAGAAGACGTGTGGAAGGGGAGACAGGGGTGCAGAGGCTGAGCTGCACTGCTCCCAGCACTGCCTGCAGCCCTGGATCAGGCAGGTTAAAGCTGGACCAGGCAGTGCAGGTGATTGCTCACTGCAGATGGTTTGCATTCCCCACGGCCAGGACTCTCTTGGTGAGCCCCAGGAGCAGAGAAGAGCCGGCTTCACGTTAGCAGTGAGCTGAGATGTCCCCTGTGCACTTTGAAGCATCAGCCCTGCAAACCCTCCCCAGTGCAGACTGCTAGGAGACGTGTCAGACTGCTTGTGATGCAGAGATCTCCTCACAGGACAGCATCATGGTCATGGCTTCATCATACCCTTGCACCTTCCGGGCTTCCCTTTGAAAGCTCGGTACCAAACCAGGGCAGAGGGAGAGCAGCCAATGTGCGAGGGATCCATCCTACAGCATGCCAAGCCCCCTCCTCTCCCTGCTGGCTCCCACTCCCAGCACCTTGCAGGATCAGGCCCTTTCTTATGAACTGTCAAGTCATTATCATCTTTCCTTGTTTGGCATTTAACGTCTTTTGGCAAAAGATTAATGAATTGACTGCCTTTCAACAGGTTTTATGAAGCAAGACAAGAGCATGCCAGCACAGACAGAATATTAAAGGGAATAGGCAGGGAAGCCTCTCCTGCCTGGTGTGTGTCTGTGCAGCCCGTGCCTGTGTGCAGGCACGAAGGGCTCCCAGGGAACTGTTGGCTCCGAGCGCCAAGCAAGGGGGAAAATTGCAATAAAAGCAACATGTGGCCTTTGCCTTACTGCTTTACCTCCGATGAACCTTCATTAAAACTGCTCCCAGACTTCTGATTTCACACTAACCCCACCACACACGCACCATGGAGAAGATTGTTGTATATGCTCACATGACGGAAACATATGATTTAGGGATTGGGGGATTTAAAGCACCATTTGTATCTCTGTGGTTATTTCACCCCAGTGAAAGTGCCCTCCCAGCTACGCTGGTAGCATTTGGGTGCACAGGATTGCTCTGTCACCTGCTGCAGAGGGCAGAGCTGCCTGCACAGGTGAGGGGGGAGAGAGGAGTGAGAGGTGCCCGGATGATTTATACAGGGAAAACTCAGCAAAAGGGTTCTGGTGACTTCAAAAAACCTCTGGAGCAGAGACCTCCTCAAAACAGATTTCACGCCATTTAACATGTCCTTCAATATTTTTTATAGTTTTTAAAATATATGGATTGAATGTTGATTTAGGTCTTTAAAACAAATGAACCATTTTATTCAAGTAATATCAGTGTTAGCAGTGACTGAAACTATTGCAGTGATTATTTGCACTTGAGAGTAAAGTAATGGAATTTCAGGCCTGATGGGATGGAGCCAAAATGCTCCTAAGTGTTAGAGAAATTTCAGTCCTGGACCTACTTTGAACTCCACGAGTCACATCCCAGACCTAGACATTTAATCCCCTGTAGTAATTGAAAATATGTGGCACAGAATATCAGTTTTAGGGAAATTTAAAGACAGAAAGCCATAGCCCATTTTTCTGATGTTAAAAGGGCCTGACAGTGCAAACTGCTGAGAGCTGCAAGGAATTTCTGATTCTCATGGATGTGAATGCTAAATAAATTTGGTCAGCATCGCACAGGTTTATTAACAATAAATTAGTTTTATTAACAATATTGGAGCAATGTGATGGTTTATCAATTGTTGCCTCTCTCCATATAACATTGCATGGTTATTGTTTGAATAAAAGTTAATAGTGCTGATCCCCAGATGGAGTTGGATGGACTAGATCCATGGGAAACTAAGGATGAGACCTTCTACAGTATCTCTGTAGCCATGCAGGATTTGTAAACCTCTCTAGATCCTTGGCCTAGACCTGAAACACCTGCTCAAACAACCAAGAAAAGGAGTTCACAGGCAGGAGCTTCTTTGGAAATCACCTGGGAGAGCCCATGGATCAGAAAAGGCGACAGCCACTGCTCTAAGAGGGATACTAAGAGGTAGGAACTGTGATGGCACTTGAAATGGCCCATATGGGTGAGCTGTGGCAGGCCAGGATGGTGTGCTGAGGGTTCCTGGGGTGGCACACAGCCCTGCTCCTCTCACACCAGTTGCCCCAGGGCTGGCTGCTGGTGGCCGAGCAACGCTGCCCTTCTCCAGCTGCGGCACAGGCAGAGCCTTTGCAGCCACACAGGGGACCTGTGAACTTGGAATTAATGTCAGGGCTCTTCTCCAGCACAGGCAGACAAGAGAGAAACATCAGAGATCTCATGCCACGTGCTTCCTTAACAGCCCATGTGGAGATTTATGGCACATGGCATGTTAAGCAGGGAAACATTTCCGCTCACGTTTACTGCACAGGGAAGTTATCCCACACTGCCACTCCTGCCAGCAGCAGAGGTGACTGGAAGACTGGAGAAGGTCCTTTTCAGGCAACAACACTCCGTGGTAAAAGTTAGAGGCATCCTACTTCTTTTGGTGTTAATAATAAAATGTGTCACTGTGGGTTGGAGCCTGACTTGCAGGAGCCGTTCCTGTCTGGCTGTGCTCCTGAGAGGGCTGTGGGGCACTGAATCCAGGATAAACACAGTGAGCACTGGGGATCCTCCTTGGCAGTTTTACAGGGGATAGTTTTACGTCAATGTAGAAGCTAAAAGACATTTTAGACACGGGCTGGAATGAGGCAGTGTCATCATGGGAGGGTCCCTCCCTTCCCTCAGACAGGTACGGGAATGCAGAATGCCACAGGGGTATTCAAATGATAGGGGCACACACAAACCATTGTGTTCCCTTGCACAGAGTTCATCTGACAGTCATTTTGCAAGCGGCTCTCTTTGATACAACATCGTGACCAGCGTGTTCTGACTAGAACGGTGACATCGCCCCACACCTTGAACCACCCACGTGTATATCAAAACAGCCTCAGCAGATGCAAGGTCCCCGTATAGGCAGGAGTTTCCCAGGAGAAAAGAAAAACCTGACTGAACCTAGTTAGGGAGCTTGCAACACTGTGTTTTCTATTGTAGCTTTGATATTTTCTGTCATTGCTGCTGTGGCCATGAAATAAAGTCTTTAAAGGCACAGAAATAATGAATATGGGACAGCCTAGGCAGGGATTGTGACAAACTTCCACCTGTAAGAAGAAAAAAGGACACGAGTAACAGCTTTTGGAATGTCCCATTTTTCCAGGGATCAATTCTCCACACTCACCCTCAATGCGTATTTTTTTCATAGATGCATTTAAGGTTGCATTAGTGCAGTCTTCATGCTGTTTGTCACTGGGGTACACACACCCACAGAGAGACTTTTGAGAACTGGAATTAGGCTTTTGTCTTCTAGAGTTTTGAGTTCAGAGAGCTTTTCGTGCTCAGAAATAGGAGACATAATGCAGATTTAATTGCAGCTTGGGGTTTATTTATTTATTTATTTATTTTCCATCAGTATGCTTCCTTGAGGCTCTTTAGCAGAAGGCCTGGCACTCACAGCTTGCACACGCCAGCAGGTGCTGGTGACCACATCGCTCTGTAACATCAAAGCACACTTTCAATACCCAGGAAGGTTGGATTCTCTGCTCAGGGGGAAAACTTGCAGATTTTTATTTGCATGTAAAATCCTCTCCATGCACTTCGTGTGGGCAAATGAGGGGGCAAACCAACTGCTCCCCATTTTCTGCCTTCAAAAATATTCACTTTGTGAGCCATCATTGACTCTGCATGCAGTGGGTGTGAGCACAGCTGCTGCCACACCTGTCCAGTGGAAGGTGAGGTCCCAGCCAGCCCCCTGAGCTCCCTGCCACTGTTCCACTCTGTGCCTGACCTCTGGGGCTGCTGGGTGCTCACGCCACTGAGAACGCACAGGAGGTGTCACTGCACAACAAGTGAAATGGGAAGTCCTTTGCCAAGCAGAAGTAGAGGGGAAGAGATGTAATTCCCCAGTTTACTCATGCACACATACGTGTGTGAGTGCTTTAAAAGCACCGTTTAAGGGCATATGTGATCTCTGCTGCGGAACGGATGGCTGTTCTCAGCCAGGCAGGCTCAGCAAACCTGTGCAGGTGACAGATTTATGTGCCATTGCTCTGACAGATAAACCAGCAGTGTAAATACAGCTCAGGGACTCTGCATGGAGCAGTTCTGTGCCCTGGCTCACACCCATCCACACCAGGCTCACTGAGATCCCCACAGTGCTCACATTCACAGCCTCATTACAGCACATCAGCCTCATTTTTACTGAGGTGGGATGTGAAACTCTTACAGTCTGTAGTTTCCATCCCTACCAAACCCCCACCTGACACCCCCTGGGCATGACCCACACCCCCAACCCCCCAAAATTGTAGCATTAGCACCTATGAGACAGCAACAGCTGTCATCAGATATTGCCCCAATGGCCTGTTTTGTCTTAGGAAGGATTGTGGTCACCAGCTGCCCCAGGAAAGGGGCAGGAAGCCATCTCAGGTAAAGGGAATTTCATCCTCAGCCATGCAGCTCCATGGATCACCCTCAACGAGAAAGGCTCCTTGCTGTTCAATATGATGTTTGAAAAGAAGCGTTACTCATCATTGTGAAGTCTCCATGAGGTCAATTGACTCAACTCCATGCTGAAACATGAATGACCATCCTGAAGGATGCTGTAAAACCTTTGTGCAAAGCGAGATCTGAGCCAATTTCTAAGTTTTCTGAGAAACCAAACTAGCTCTAGGGAGAGGAGGGGATTGTAGCCAAAGGACTTGGACTATTTTCAAGAGTGTTCCTTGAAAACACAAGAAGGCCCAGGAGTGCATACCTGTGTGTGTGTGTGTGTACACATACATCTACATCTCTTTCCTTCCCTTCCAACAGCTTTTCCTGCTCATCCTCTCCCTTAATTGAGATTTCTTAGCTCCTACAGTGGATCACGGCAGTAATTATTTTCTTGATCTCTTGCCACACACTCTCTTTCATCTAAACTATTTCACCCACTCACTTTTGTGCAACTAAATGAGACACAGCAAACATGTGAGTGGTGCATTCATGCATCAGAGGGAATAGGAAAATTCAAATTGGGCCAGCAGGGCTGTCTCCAGCCTTGCAGGACTCCACGGAAAGTGCCTTTGGGACTTTACATCGTTTCTTCTCCAACTGTAATTTTTTTTCCTTCTGTTTGAAAGCCTGTTTCCAACCCTCATCATTACAGAAGTCCTCATGGCACTTAGAAATGAACCTAGATACTCAGTTTAAATTACTGGAAGGACATCAAAAGAACTCCTGACCTCTGGAACTTGATAGAGACCTCTCCTGGTATTTTTCTTGCTTCTTTAACCTGAGTAATCTGTCCAAAATAACTGCCATTGATTCATTTCTGTTTCCAGCGAAACACAGGTTGGGTTCTTTCTGGTAGAAAAATATTTTGTCAGAAATATTTTGACTTTATTTCCAAACTGCGAAATGCTTGCTAGCTCCTTTCTGTAATTATTATGCATTTTCTACATGTCAGAGAGAACACTGAAATGAAAGGGATGCGCTGCTCTTGGCAAACCTGATCTCCTTTCCTCATTGTTTCTTTCCCGTAGCTTAGGGAGGAATATATCATTTTGTGCAAGAAGGGAAAATTCCTGCTATTTTCGGTGCTGTGAATGCTGGGAGTTCGATGACATGCAGTCACTGTGCTTGCCAATGCAACGGGACACCAGCTCAGCTGCACTTTTGGCTCAGTCCGGCGCTTTCTAGGAACCATTTCACAGCACCAGCACCACTGATGAGGAGCACGAGCGAAGGGGCAGAACCCTCCTGTTGCAGCCCCCCGTCCCGGCTTTTTACACCTGCACTGAGCAGACTTTAGACAAAGCACTGAAACAACACTCACAACTGGAGGGAGCTGCCAGCTCGCAGCGAGGAAGCACAGCCTTCCTTCACGCCGGGGGTGTTGCAGAGATGCGATCTGGGCTGAGCTGCAGCTCCTGGCTCTGCTCCTGCTCGCTGGGGTTGGCACCGTGGCCTCCAGCTCCCGACACCTGTGCGTGCCACCGCTTGTGCTGCTTCTGGGAGCAGCTCAACACCTGCAGCGTGCTCAGACATCACCGCCCGCCCTCTCAAAACCCCTCTGGGGGGCTGCTCGTGTTGGTAAAGGTTTTTCTTCCTCCCTTGCGCTTTGCGTCCCCCGTGAGTGGCAATGACAGAAGGCGGAATGGGGCTCGAGCCTTTGATGTTCACCGCGTCTGCTTTTCAGCTGTGGCTCTCCTGAATGTGGCTGATAACAACCCAGACTCCAGCTCTACAAAGCTGCTACCAGGCTTCCCAAGCAGCAGCTCTATGGAAATGCAGGAACTTTTCACCAGCAGTAGTTCCTTTAGTGGCAGTCACTGAATACTAGCTGCAGTGAGAAAGCAACAGGTCTGAGAGCTGGTGTTAGGCTGATGTCTGCTATCATCTTCCTCTTTATCTGGAGGTACTTTTGTTATCTGGGAAAAAAACCCTCACCCTGAATAAAAAAAAAAAAAAAAAAGCCTGACAGTTCAGAGGCTGAAGATACACTCAACTTCCTACTGATATGGTTAAAAGTACCCCTCAGGATTTGTCACTCTTGACATTCTTCTGGGTAATTTTTTTGTTTCCTTTATTTTGTTCCATAATAAGCTTGTCCATATGGACATCACAAGAAGATTAAGCCTGGGAATTTAAGGTTTCTCAGGGAATACTGTGGGAGGGAATTTAAGGTAGGCTGTTCAGGCCACAACTATTAGTGAACCCAGAGTGCTTCAAATTTTCCCTAATATCATAAATTGACTTTTATAGAACCATAAACATCAGGTCAGACTGTGTTGGCAGGTGTGCCAGTGGCAGAGCTGACGATCTGCCAGGTGTGAGAGTTTCTAGAAACTGCATCCTGCAAAATGACTGCAGCTGGGGTACCAAAACCAGGTGAGGATCCAGACTCACAACCAGCATCACCTCTGAGCTGGCATGGCTAAAGGAAATTAATTATCCTTCAATGGTGTTATACTATTACTAAACAGGTTATTAAGGTAAAAGGGAAAATAACTTTACTATAAAAAAGCTTTTTTATCATGCTAGAATCATTCTTTACATTAGTATTGCCTTTCTAGGATAGTAAACCATCTTCCTGAACAATACAAACCCAAGAGTAGCAAGACTGAGCGAAAATAAAGGGTGAGAGGTGATGGTTATTTCACGCTGTGTGGTTCCCCCACTTCCAGGTCCATCTTCTTGGCGCACCAGACCAGGTGTCAAAGTCCCCAGTACACATGGAGGAAATCAGGAAAGTAAAAGACTGTTTCTCAAGCTGCAGAAAAAAAAATTTGTAGGGTTTCTAAAAAAAATACTAAAACTCTAAATATGGAGTTTCTTGGGATGAGTTAAACTGCTTCGGTGTCACAAGTAGCCTAGGTGAACTTTTGGAAAACCGGTCACTGAAAAAAATCAATATCTGCCCTGCACACTGAGGTGTAAAAGCAGGCAAGAGGACTTACCCTGCTGAAAAAAAGCAATTTTCCCTGAGTGCATGTGCTTAGCCCGGGCTGGAGCCATCTGTTCAGAGGAGTGTGTCACCTTACAGCGAGCCACTGTGTGTACACAGGAGTGTGTGTTTGCTGCTCCCTGACCCAGAATCATGCTGTTATATAAACCCTGGGATTATCAATAACCTCACATTACAAACCAGCTCCTGTTCAACTCATTAAAGTATTGTGTCTCTGCCTGTTCTGACTCATTTAGCCTCTTTGGCATTCTTTCTGTTAATGAAGATAGCAACTCATTACTCCGCACAGGCTGAAACACCCATAGGTTAACTCGGTTTTCCCTCTTGAAACTATTCTTTTACAAGGATATTGCAGCAGTTCCTCCTGCCCTGGCAAAGCAGGCACCAGGCCAGCCAGCAGCTGGATATTCTGACCTCAAATACATGATCTGAAACCATGGCTGGATGTATCTGAAGCACCCAGACCTGGGTAATCCAGTAAACTTTCACCACTCTTGTCTCAGGCTCGGGTCCCGCCTTTATCACGTACGACATTACATCACCTCCTTCCAATGAAACATATAATCAAAAGCCCAAAAGCTGACTCTCTCTAGGGCACTGGGAAGAACCCGTTTTTAGGGAGAAGCTGAGATCTGAACTCGTTTCTTTAAGCTTTTGCCATATTGAATTAACTTGTCTGTAAATAGGTTTGTAACACTGTCCTTTTTTCCTTCAACCAGATCTACAGTTTGACCAGGATGATGGGATCAGCAAAATTTCTTCCTTGGAAATCCTAGAATTTGCTGTCCTGTTTCTTCTGGGCCTCTTATGCAATCTGCTGTCTTGCATAGAGCCATGCTCTTCTTCCCTCCCAGCTACTCATCCCACACAATCCACTGCAACTGCTCAAGGTCTGCTTTACAGCCTGAAAGGCTCCTTTACTTCTGTTTTGTTTTTTTTTTTTTCTCGTAATAGGCTTTGTGGGATTTGACTCTAAACCCAAAATATCAGCCAAACTTGAAGGTGTAAAATTCCTCACTGTTGGCCAGTGCTGTGAGTTTAAATGCCAGGGTAGCCAGGATAGAGTTAAAGGTGCTCCCAGTCTGAAAGTGATGGCTCTGTATGGCCAGTGCCACCTGAAAACATACCAGAGACACTTTTGAGGAAAAGCATTTTACTGGCTGAATGAATGATTGCTGAAAAAAAAAAATTCATTTCCAGGTTACTTTGCAAAGGAATAACCTGGACAAGATCAGAATAAAGAAACAAACCCAAACCAAGTCCTTCAGAAATCATCTAAAGGTAGAGGACAATGTGATTGGAACTTAAGCAAAATAAAGCAAAGAGGGGGAAAAGATGAAAAAAAGGAAAAAAGGAAAAAAGAGAAGAAAGCAGAAGAAATTAAAATTAAGAGGCAGCTAATTTTTTTTTTAAGCAAAGCTATAGGACTACAGGCAAAACCAAGGAAAATTTTGTTGCTCTTCCCGTGGAAAAGTTATGAAATTCCAATTGAGAGTGTGTTCTGATCCATCTGAGGTTGGCATTTTAATGGGGCTGGTTTCTCCAAGGCAGCCCATTACAGCCCCATTCAATAGTTCTAACCATTGTGGAAAAATGCCATGTGCCAACAGCTATTTTCCACAATTTTCTTCAGAAAATCTGAAAGAAATGCAGAAAATTGATTTGAAGCCCTGGCAGAGAGATAGAGAAACAGTAGCACAAGGCTGCAGGCCAGTAATTTATGTTTCGAATATCACTGAGTGCTCTGCCTATAATTTCAGGGGAGAATGATAATAATTAAAAGCACAAAGTCTCCAGTAGTTTCTTACAAGGGAAAAAGCTGAATGTAGTAAGTGTAGGGATTTCTTTAAGTGCTTAACTTTTCCAGTGGAGTTTCAAAAATTAAATATAGTAATAATATCTGTCCTCCAGAGTTATCCCAATGAGCTTTCCAATGTCAAGAGGGGAAGCGCTTCAGCTACCACGCACTTGCAGACACTGCTTGGATGAAATGTGGGGCTGTTTGACAGCAGGCAGCTCCCCATGACCCCTGCAGCCCACAGATGGGGACCAGCACCAAATGCTCCCCTGGGTCACGCAGAAACTGCCAGTGGTGTCACTGGGAGGGCAGGGAGGGCTCAGCATGTCCCTGCCCAGCCCTCTGAAGGGTGGTGAAGAGACACCTGAGCCAGATGTCACGGAATCATAGAATGGCTCGAGTTGGAAGGGATCTTAAAGATCACCTCATTCCAACCCCCTGCTGTGGGCAGGGACACCTTCCACTATCCCAGGTTGCTCCGAGCCCCGTCGATCCTGGCCTTGAACGCTTCCAGGGATGGGACAGCCACAGCTCTGGGCAAACCTGTGCCAGGGCTTCGGCACTCTCTGAGTAAAGACTTCCTGATGAAGGTCCAGCACCATGAGTAGCCATGGGAATCCTCTAACTTGTGTCAGGACTTGCTCATTTGGATTTAGCCTGGGATCCCTTCTACAATGCCCCACCAAATGAGCTGTTCCTGAGGAAGCAGCCTGAGGCAAACCTGAGCACAGAGCCAAGAATGCCAGGCAGGTAATCAGAGCAACCAGCTCTGCTCGTGGCTTCAAGCTCTTGGGGTGTCCAAGGTGACCTCTTTCGACAGCAACGGCTCCACTTTGGTGCCTGCAGTGGTTTCTGGAATGTATGGTCACTGTGCAGGGGTTCCATAGGGGATATTTATTTGGGTCTACACCAAGCCCAGGCCTCTCCTGGGCTGGTTCTGCAGTGCCTGGGCTGTTATTGCCAGGTTCCAGTTGAACTCAAGGTGCAGGGTACTCTCTGCAGGCAAACCCAGCCCTCTAACACTCTCCCTGGCTACAGGGGACAGACTATCAAACTGCAAACTACCATTTCCCACAGCCAGCTCTCCACAGGGGTGTCCCATGGGAATCTCTGAGGATGATTGTTCACTCAGCAAATACAATGTGCTTTCCTTACCAGTGGGAGAAGAACCCAGAAGAGCTGTTGACATCATAAAGGACACACACGAGCAGCAAGAGAATTTCCACTTCTTTGGTAAAGTCAGCAGGAATTACATATAAGCACCTAAGAGCAAACTTCTTCTATTCTGCAAACGGGGATCATCATCGCCTCTACAAAGTATTAAATTTGCCAATGGCTTTAATCTATACAGAAAAAAAGGCACTTGTAACTTCTCGCATCCATTCTGACAACCATAGCGACGTTTCTCAAGGCATTTATTACATTCATTGAGGAAAAATTAGACCTAGAAGTAGCAATTTATATATTTAAGGAAACAAAAAGAATGGTCATATTTCAGTAGGTGTCGTTTAATGTACAGCAAAAACTAAACACTTTATTTATGAAAACAATAAAATCAATAAATAGAAGAGAGAACAAAGAAAAATTCTGGACCGAGGAGATATTTATTAATACTATATTTTGCCTAGATTTTTTTCAAACAAAGTAAATCATGGAATCTTTCTGGATGCAGGCAGTGTCATTGCAGAGATAAATGGCTCTCGGATATTAGCTTCTGACTGGGTAAACACTGGCCCTTTGACCATTGACCATTTGTCCACAAATCACAATATTTACTGAAATACGAAGGAGACATATGTACTGCTACATACAGTCATCTTATTTTTCAGCAGAAAATCCTCCTGGCAGTATCTCATATTGATTATGAACAGGACTTGAATTAGGACAAATACAGTAAATTTGTTTATCAGTGCTGCCTCCAAATGTTCTTTCAGCCCCCCGAATATAAATATTCATTAAAAATAAGGAAATAAATAAATAAATGAATAAATCTCTTCTAGTAGGTAAAAGATTAAGTATGTCTTTTATAGGAGGAACATTTTTGAAAACTGTTTGACTGTGAATGACATAATCTATGCCTGCCTGAGTTTGAAGACAGCCTGAAGAAAGGCGTAAATACCTAAATCTTGTATTCATCTTGGTCAAGTATTAACTCATTTTGCTTCTTAACAAAACACGTCAGAAGGCAGAGGGTGATCTCACAATTTGCTCTGACAACTTGTTAGAAATTCCCACTAGAAACATGCAGAAGGAAAATTATCCCTCGGAGATACCACACTTTGAAGTTCCCAGCAGCTTCCCTGGATACATTTAGCCTTGTGGAGGGCTACCAGCAGCAAAAAAAACCCAGAGGAATGCAAATTCTGTGGAACAAGATACCCGAACTTCCCTGCTGAACTTCCCTGCTGAACTTCCCTGTGCTTTGCTGCACACAGTAATCCTATCTCAAGCCATGAATACCTTTCAAAAAGTAGCTGATCCTACCTTGGGCAAGGCTTTTGCTCATTGTTGGAATGGGAATGCTGAGAAGTGGCCTTTAGTTCCAGTTTATGACTGCACCAATACAATTGACCACTTTGCTGATTTAACTGAGGGCAGAACTTGACCCTCAGTCCTCGTTAGCTCCACTCCATGTCAGAGACACTTCAACCACCAGACCTGTGGTCCAAACCTTATTATGGCATGTTATCATATAATAAATATGTGATTAATGATAACCAAGCACCACTTAATGAAAGGTTTTCTTGCTTTTCCTATTTCTATTACCGCACGTAATCCAAACCTCTGATAATTAAACGTTACATAAAATATTCCAATACTAGCAATCCTGGGAGCATCTTTTTGAAGACTTGGCAACCTTGTAATGGTTTGTCATTAACAAGCATGCCCTAATGTGACATTCCACTTCAGCAGCCTCTCTGAGAAGGTATTTTTTTTTTATTTCCCACTGCAGCAAGGAGCTGAAGGCTGAGTTATCCAGCAGAAGAAGCAGGTGTTGCAGTGCTGCTCCCTGTGGAGGTTATTTCAATACCCAGACGTCATTAGCACTGAGCTACAGGACGTCGTAGTGCAGTAAATGCGTCACGTTGCACTGGCTGCCACGGTCCTCTGGTGCATCCTGCCATGGATCATCCTGGGATCCTGTCAGCAAAGGTTGTTTGAAAGGGAGGGACTGGTTCCCGTGAGCAGGAACTGCAGAGTGATGAGGAAGATTGCAATCTATTTTTCCCCCCTTTTACAGACACTATCTTCCTTGCTCACACTTGGCACTGAAATAAAGGAAAAATACTGCGAATTCAGAGATGGTAGAATATTTCTGTGTTGGAAGGGACCTTTAAAGGTCATCTTGTGCAACCTCCCTCAATAAGCAGGTACAGTCACTGGGTCCAGTTTAGTGCAATTGTATAAAAATGAATATTAGCTCAAAAAATAACATTATAAATAACACTGAGTTGTCGCAATGTTCCTGATGGTGCACCAGTGTTCCAGTGGTTTCACCAGAGAAGGGTTTTGCATTGCACTGGTGTTGATTCATGATCCCATTTCTGAACAGGTAACATCTTGCCAGGGAGGAGATGGATGGGACATGCATGTAGCTGTCTGTGCAACCTCTTGCTTGCCGTGTTGGAGAGGGACTACTCATTCTGGGACCTGCAAGTCCCTTCAGCTCCTTGTCCCAGAAAAACCTACCCCAGTTTTACAAGACACGAGCCTGCCTTAGAATGACAGGATAATTAAGGTTTGCGAGGACCTCAGGAGGGCCTCCTAGATCAGACCAGGTTATTGAGGGCTTTATCCATTCTTGCCTTAGCTGAGATAAACGGGGAATTCTCTACACTAAATGAAGCTGGGATTTTGCATCAAGTCCGGACTGATTTAGCAAAATCTGATGTCAGCAACATGAGGAACTGGGTAGTCTTACTGTGCATGGTGGGGTAGGAAGCTATTGCTAATACAGCAAGGACAAAAACACAGACCTCTGGCACATGGAAATAAAACCAGGCAGAAACAAGTACTGAATGAAACAGTTCAGAGCAAGATGCTGCTTGAGCTCCGTAACTCCAAACCCCAAGTGAGAGAAGGGCCCTGCAGACACCCAGCCAGCTGATGGAGCCATCTGAAGTCACTCCAAACGACATCTGCTCCAGCAGGAGCAGAACTTGTCTCGTGTTGTTAGCACAAGTCACAGTTTACACAGCAGGAAGTGTTTCCATTTCAGAGTGAGGTTTGCATTTGAATGCCGGTCTCTGGGAATTGAAGAGGATAATTTTATCTAAACTGATTTTCCCACTCCTAACAATTTTACCTAGCAGGTCTCAGGTGCCAAGTGGAGCTTCACTAGTGGCTCTGCCTGTGTATTCACAGGAGATAGCTTTTTTAATTCTTTAGCAATTCCTTTGTTACTGGACGATGGGAATGAAAGGCTGGCTGAATGAAGGGAGGCATGACCCCAGTGTCTTAATAAAATAAAATCCTCTGGGGTTGGCCCAGAGGTTATGCTTCCATTGCCATGGGAGAGACCTGGATTAATTCCTGCCCTGGTCCTTTACTCTGAGGCCCGGCAGCAGCAGTGCAGGGTGTTGCAGAGGTTTTGGCCAGCAATACTCAGCAATGACCTTTCTGACTGATTGCAGGGCAGTGGGGATGAGCCCCTGGGGCACCCAGCCCTCCTCAGCCAGGCAGCATCGCCAGAGGGGAGTGGGACAGATGACAGCCCAGGTTAGGGAAGGGAACTCAAGGCCCTTCTGGGGGCAAAGGACTTGTCCTCAGGTTTAAAAATGTAAAAAAAAAAAAGCAGAGAGGGACACACCCCGCTGCCACAGCTAGGCAAGATGTGGGATATTCAACAACATATTAGTTGCTGGAAAGAAAATGTAGTTTTTTATTTAAAATGTGGCTCTCAGTGAAAACCACGTTTATAAAATTTCAAACAATGTATGTTTTGTGGTTGTTGGGACTGAGCACAGCACTCCTCACGGAGCTTTAAATCATTTCATATGAATGCAAAAGCGCTCGCTGCTTTGCTGAATCGAGAGATCTCCAAAAGAGCCTGAATGTGAAAAGAAAAGTAACAGCTGAAAATTCCAACCAGCGGGCTCGAGTTTTCCAAGGCCTGTTTGCTTTGGCCTGCCTCTGCCATTCCTTTCTTTCTTTCTTTAGAAGTGTGAAACTGGTTGGTCGCTGGTATTTGTTCTGTGGTCTGCACTAACTGTTCCATCTGTGTAAACTCCGGCTTGCCAGCCTGGGAGTTTAACAACACTTTCCCTTCAGCTGGAAGGAAAATGAAAGTCCCGTTAAGTGGCACTTCGAAGCTTTGCAAAACACAGTGCCCTGGGTTTGAACACAGAGCGGGAAGGTCGGCTCCTGCCCAGGGCTGCTCCTGGCCACCAGCACAGGACCCGTCACAGCCCAGAGCCAGGGGGCAACCCCAGAGCTCCTCGTGGCACACTCAGAGTGCAAGAGCAAAGGGAGCAGCTGAAACGTGGTCACACACAAGGACAGACACACAACCAAGTCAGCTCTATTTTCATTAGGGGTCTCTCTTTGTCACTGGTTACCAAGACTCTGATCTAGGGAAGTATTGAGTCTCTAAAATCATTTCTTAGGTTGCCAAATAGGAGTTAAATGCCCAAATATCTCAGTGGGCCTCATTTCCAGCTCGTGTCACACATTAGACTTGCAGATTTTCTTTTCTTTAATGTCCAGCTTAGTCTTAAAGTGAGCCCAGTTCCCCTCTGAAGAACCAGTTCAGCTGTGTCCAACATGACCAAATATTTGATTGCCTCTGATTTGTAGGACTTAAGATATTTCTATGGTGCTACTGTCATTCCAGATCACTGCTACAACTGGTATTTTATCTGTGGGTTGCCAAGCTGTGATTTAAATTTGAGTCCAACTTCCGGGCAACCTCTGTATCATTGACCAAGTCCAGGAGAGTGTAGGCTGAGGAGCAACCAGCTCCAGTATCCTTTGATGGAGGAGGGACTGGCTCTGCCATGTGTCAGATTGACCTTGATGAAGGGCTGGTCCCACCCTGGCAGGACTCTGAGTCCAGCTCTGATGGCACCTCTCCATTCCTAGGCCAGCTCCAGTCTAGGGTTAAGCCTGGCTCAGTTCTCCTCCAAATATAAAATATTAAAAAAAAACCTGATTAAATCCACTTTCAGCCTTTTATTTATACAGAAAAGACAATTGAAATGCTGTTTTGCCTCCTGTTTCCACACTGATTTTCTTCTGCCCCATGATGTATATTTGTCCTTCCCAGGGTTCAGCCCTCCCTAGATTGTACTCCAGAGCCCCAGGCATAAGGCTGCCTTTTCCCCTTCCTCTATTTTCATGTTGGGTTTTTTTTTTTTTTTTTGTTTCCTGACTGTGTGCTTAGCAAGGGTATATTTTTAAAGCTGTGTAGGGGTTTTAGCTGCCTGAATTCTGTGATGGCTAACAGAGAAGCTGTGCTGTTATTACACAAGTATTACTTTGAAAATGTGTAGTAAAATTCAGGATCAGTTACTATCAACATAGGAGAGGGATATATCAGCTCAGAAAAAATCGTTGCTGCTTAGAAAGCAGAATTCATCAGATTCTTCTAAAATGATGTTTCTGAACATTCATATGAACTCCCAACAGCTGTTGAGTTCAATCGTGTTTCCTCCTAATCAAAATATATACTGTTGGGTTTTTTTTCACAGAAAATTTAGAGGAGGAGAGAGAGGATTGCAAGTGTTTTAAAGAAAACTACAAGTGACACTGGAAGTAAATGTGTTTTTGAAGATGACTTTCAATAAATAACCAGCTTACCGAAAAAAGCCTTTTCCTGAAATTCAAACCAAAAAAACATCACTGAACGGTTTTCAGATTTGTCTTTCCCCTGCTGCCTTTTTCTGTCTAAAACCTGATTCTTTTCAAATACATTTTCCTTCAGCTGCAATATCTTATTTTGGCTGAAAATAAACTTCTATTGAAAAGTCCAAGCAGCTTTTCTCTGCAAGGATTTGGAGATTTTGCTTCAAGAAATGTTCACAAAATATTCCATCACGTAGCCTTTGCTGTAGGTATTTGTTCTCTGAAGAAAACTCCGTTGCATAATGCAGACACCTTTTCATTTTTTCTGCACTCGAGCTCGAACGCCTGTACCTGCCAACCTACTTCAACCAAAGAAAGGTCAGTTGTACATTTGCATAAAATCGAATGCATTTGCATAAATCAAGCCGCAGCTTTATATATTACATTGATCTGGAATGCACAGTGTGTTTTTCGTGGTGACAGGCGATGAGAGGCAGCAGCAGCCAGTTATAAGAGTGTCTGTCTTGGACTCAGCTCTGCATGGAAGTGAGTAGAGATCAATCCCTGAGTCCACCTGAATGCTCACAGATGTCAATGAGACCACAGCACACAGTCAGTTCTGCTTCTGTTCAGCTCATCAGAGCATGAGAGACTATTTTTCCCCCCATTTTTTGTCTGTTGTGCTTTCCTGAAGTCGTGGAATCAAGCCTGTAGGTATCAGAGGTCCATGTAAGCTGAAAATTCAGATTAAACTATCCAAAATTAGGCTTTGCCAAGATTATCAATAAATTGATGTACCCAAGATTTTTATACAATAAGTTTTAGTTCATTTGAGTTTATCCAAGATAGAACGATCATGACATATTTGGATCCAATTTTTTGTCCAATTTGATGAAAGTGGCAGAGAAAATCTAGACTCTCCTGACTTTTAGGAACTTAAGACTTCACATTATTTCAAATTCCAGGAAATAGCTAATAAAACCACTGCAGCTGGCACTGTGCAAGTTGCCAATATATTCAAAAGCAATTCAGAAGTGCCAAAGTGATGACGTGACAGGAAAGCTTCTGCTCCTGCTCTTAGTCCACAGTGGCATCAAGTCCCGTCCTGGAAAGTCAAGGGGCCAGGCCGCTCACTCTCCATGCTGACCTCTGGCAAAGATTTCTCTTAAGAAACCACCTGAGCAGCTCCAGACTGGCCTATCAGATAAGGTGTGTCATTCCTTTTACCCTTAAATCCGCCTAAGTTAGAGACGTACACGAGGATGGATCTCAAAAACTGACTCCTGCCAGGGAATTATTTTTGGATTGGAGAGAAATCATTTTGTATCATAAGCAAAAATTGCTTTCAAACACTGCACCTCAGCTGTGTAAGTCAGGCAGGCAGGATTAGTCTTTTGCAGAAAACCCCTTTTTAAACTACTCAGAGAATCGAGGTAGTGCTTGAGCCTGTCCCCAGCACAGGGGTTGGCAGAGGGCACGGCCAGCAGCGGGGAGGGCTTTGATTTACCTGCATGCTGACCAGTCAGCTCTGCTACTCTGAGTAGAAATCAGATTGTTTATCCAACCCCTTTGCTCTGACCTGCACTTTTGGGGTTCATGGTCACAAGCAAAACATGCTGCAGCCAGCCTCAACAGCCTCAGACAGCAAAGGTCACCAAGCCTGGGCACCAAAATAGGACACAAAAAGGTGTCCAGCTGAGCCCCATACTAACCCCAGCACAGCACTCATTATTGCAGTAATTATATCTAATTAAGAGTGCAAGGTGGGATCCCCAGGCAGCTGATCAGAATCAGCAGACACCACACAATGATAAGTGGACTTGCCTAAAAATCAGCAAACTTTTATTGAGGGAAAAGGCTTTGCTTTCTTTTTATTGCCCCAGCCCTCATCCTCTCACCTTACTTTTGCCCCTGTTTTCTTTTTAGACTCATTTTAAGATAAAAACTAGCTGTTGTTCATTTTGGCAGGTGCATATACCTGATCACAGGAGTTACCAGGGTAAAGGTCCTTCTTTCAAAGTCAGCAGCCAAACATTTTCAGGCCCCATCTCAGACTCAGTGGCAGTGGTAGGTAGGAAGCTGTCCCTCGTGCCTGGGTGCAGTGGCACAGGGACAAGCTGGGCTGCCTCCCCTCCTTTCTGCCTCCCCTCGAGCCCCCACTGCTCTGTTGGGTCTCTGCAGTGGAGCTGCTGTGAGCAGCTGCACCAGGCACAGCTTGATGGAACCGTTCCCACAAGTACAGGACTGTGATGGTGCTGATGGGACAAATCAAAGCAAAAGCATCCCTTGGCCTGGGCACAGAAGCTGGATATTATCTGCAGCTGTGATGGGCTTCAGAGAACACTCTGTGGTGAACAGCTCAGCTTGCAGAGCTGTGGAGCACGAGCTGCTCTGCACAAGGGGAGCAGGCACTGTGTGTGCCAGGATCTGAGCTTCCTCTCATCCTGGAGAAAATCAGGAGAAGCTCTGTCAGGTCCATGGAGGACTTGGCTCTAGAAATGCTGTTCCTGCATGGAACAGTTCTTGAGATCTAACCCATCCACTACAAATTAGGCAATAATGCTGTTAGAAGGTGATGTCTTTGGTGCTATCACCCAGGCTAATTTCTGCTCCAATATTCAACAGGAGTTTCTGGAAAAGCGAGATAATGGCTTGGGAATTGCAGCTGGCCTGAGCACAGTACACTGAAATTTTCTATCAACACTAGCTGAGAACGTGACACATTTAAACCAATCAAGTGTATTTATTTTACTATAATCTTGTAATGGCAACAATGACCGCAGTGAGGGGACTTTTCTGAGCACCAGAGATTAGCTGGGGTTAACAGTCCCCTGAATGCTGATCTCTCCAGGGCAGTGATGGAGAAGTGGATGGAACCTTTTAAAAGGATTCATTACTGGCAGCTGAAGTCTCCACGAAACAGCCCCATAAGGCCTGGGCATGGTTTTTAATAAATCAGCTCTGGCCCCCATCACCTCAGGCGTTGCCTCCTGGCCAAAACTGCTTCCCTCTGGCGTTTTTAGCAGCGTGGCTGTTCTCATTGCAGATTTGTTTCCTCTGTGGTTTTGGAGCCTGTTGCCTTCCATGCTGGCAGGGCCAACATAAGGGGAAGTAGCTGGGGAAATGCCCCTCCTGTTCCTGAGCCAAAAGCAGAGGAGAACTCTGTTTTCTATCTTTAGCTGGGGGGAAGCAGCATTCCCTCGTGCTTCCCTTTCCTGCCCCTCTGTGCAGCCAGGGCTCCCCGGATGTTCCATCTGCTCCAGCTGGAAGATGGGAGGAGTTGGTGGCTGTTACTCAGCTTGAGCACACTCGGTGCCTCTCCTCTTGAGCGCCTGCCACTGCCCTGCTGAGCCTCAGGGCCTTTGCACCCAGGGCACACCAAAGAATCAGGCCAGGGGTGGAGCACCTGAAAAAATCTGCCTTTGCACAATGATTAAAAACAAGAGGCCATTTAAAAAGTGTTACCAAGACTTCAAAAGTGTCAAGAACATTTTGGAAGCTCTGCTGCCCATGGTGTATTTATTGAATCACTGTGTGGTGTTTTAGCTTCTGGCTAGATAATAATCAGACAGATATCTCATAATGCAGAAACATCAAGTCATTATCAGACCCTGGAATAAAAAAGTAAAATCAAACTAAATACAAGATAAAGCAATATCCTATGAACAAGTGATTTGCCTGATACCGTTCTATTGAAGGAATCTTCACTGAATTCCAGTGTCAGCAGATGAAAGGCAGGACACAGACAGGACTTCTTTGAGCTTGTGCTAAAGTTGCTTTTAACTATAATTATAAAGTCAATTAGAAAGTCGTTTCACCACTAATGAAACAATGAATGATTGATGCTCAATGGTTCTGGCAGGAAATACAGCCTGGTAAATACAGCTGACCAGAAAAAGGCAATTCAAAGTTACAAGACATCGAAAGTTTAGGGGGGTTGTGTATGTATATATGTGTATGTGCATGAAAATTTGCAAAAGCAAAGTGTTTCAGTTTGGGGGTGCAAATGAACATCTTTAACCAGATAGAGTTCATACTCCCAGTCATTCTGGTGTAACCTCAGAACTTCTCAGGCTGGCAAATGTGTTTCCAGATCCCAGGCTGGACTGGGAGAACTTCACTGCCTAAGGCAGGTGTCAGTTGGTCATTTCACCTCATGTTCAGTGTGCCTTGGGCAGAAGCAGAGGTGAAGAAAGCATAAATCCAGTTATATATTAAATATAACACATAATATATTATGTATTGTTTGTATTAAATATAGATATATTTCTCTATGAATACAGACACATGTAGATGTATATATATTTCCAGATGCTCCTGCCTTGAAAAGGCAATAGATCAATGCATTATCCTGTTCTCTTTCCTGTGGCTTCTATTGCTCTCTCCGGGTTCAAAATCAATATTGATGTTGTGATGCCTTGGCCTGCAAATCTAATCCCAGGTGGGATTAGAAATTCTCTCTGTAGCAGGAAGAGAATCCTAGGAGAGGATTCAGACTAAATCCAACTGCTGAGATAGAGAGAGGTTTCTGAGCTTTGTCCAAACAGAGAATCTCAAATTTCAGGCCTGGGAGTAGACCAGCTTTTCCTTCAGTATGGCCCAGCAGCACAGAGCTGTGTGGCTGCAGGGCACTCCAGCAGGAGCAGTGGCAGATGCCCAAAGCTGATGCAACACACGAGAATCAGGGAAAATGCTGCAGCACAAACTACTTGAACAAAACCTCTTTAACATAGTTACACTGTCCACACACAGCTCAGATCTAAAACTCACTGCTAGAGCAGAGCTACTTGTGTGTTACAGTTATGTCATAGAGGCTTGATTAAGCAAGAGAAATTTCCTTAGTTTTCCCGTAATCCTCATGAAACCTGATTGCAGCAAGGAACATGAAGGTTCTGGGGAAGGCCAGAGCGTGGTGGCAGTTGCAGCCCTGCAGGTGCAGGGTGGCTGGACGTGGTGAAGTTCTCCCTCCCCACACGGCCTGTGCCATGCCCAGGTGGCCATGGAGCCGCTCCAGGGTTTTTCCCTGTGAGGATTGCATGGATGTCAGGGTCAGAGCCTGGCACCTTTGGGCCTGGGCACACATACAGGCACTGCCTGAAAGAGCTTGACTACTCATTTTAACCATACTTTATGCTTCCCATCTGAGGGTTTTAATGTGCTTTAAAGGTGTGTTCATGGTGCTCGATCCTCTCCGAGGCGAACGCTTGCTTGAGGTCTCTGCTTCAGCCAGCTGACAGCTCTGTGGCTGTGTGGGCACCACCTCTGCCCACACCGTGCTCTTTCCATCCCTCCTGTGCCTGATGTCTCCTGTCTCTGAGCAATTACATGGAAAGCTGCAATTTAACTGTGGAAGAACAGCAGTGCACGGAGCAATCGGCCAGGCTGAAACATTTACCTAAGGCCACCTGTTTATAGCATCCTTGCACTCCCCATGAGATCTTTTTCTTGCTTTAATCCAGGCACACGAGGGCTGCATCTTGCAGTTTTTACAGGCTTAAGGTGCCCTGTGAGCAACCACCTTCCTTCCTCTGGGACCTGTGAGCTGGGTTTGTCTCACAGTGTATTTGGTCTGTCTCTAGAGAGGCTGCTGTAAAATGATTGCTGAACCCATCTCCAGTTCACTCCTGCTAATTAAACACCTCTGGTTCAGTGCTTGCTCGCTCCTTTATTTTCCCCCTCCCCCCTTTTTTTTTGGCTAGTTCCAAGAGGATATTATTTTTAGCTCAGGAGGGTTAAAGGGGAAGGGAATTGTGCCAGAATCAGGTTGTTAGGAGATGGGGAGAGAGGAAAAAAATGCTGGGGGTGGGGGGAGATCTGCAGTGATTAAAATTCCATCTAATAATAAGACAGAAAGCTATGGTGCACAGGCCCAGCCTAAATTAAGCTCCTGAATTAGAAGTGCTTTCCAAAATTCCTCTCTAGACAATTTAATTAGGCGACAGGTATTTCCACAGTCACACAGTGGTTCCGCTCGGCAATAAATAAAGCCTCCAAGAATTCTTACCCTAGAATCCAATGAAGAAAGCAAAACAAAACTTCCAGCAGGACACAGAGCGGAGTGTGGTGAGATTGGCCCAGCTCCCCCCTCCCCATCCCACCCTGCCCAGCTCTGGTAATAGATGGTGCATGAGCACAGTCCTGATTAGGGGGCCAGGAGGTTAATCTCCAGCTTGCTCTCTGATAAAGTCCATATCCAGGCACTGTACTCCACGGCCTATCCATAATCTTGGGGTTTGCTCTCACACAGTGTCGGTGCAGGATTGACGTGTGCAGCCCTCAGTCCTGGCACAAACGATGCCATCCATCCACGTCAGCTCTGCTCTTTCCTTATGCTCTTCCCCCAACCCCTCCTCCCTGCCCCTCTGTGGAGCAGTGATTAAGGATGCTGGGTCCCCAGCCCCTCCCTGACAGCACAGAGCACTGGGTGGGGGGGATGCTCTTGTCTCAGGCAGCTTGGAGCAGGGGAGAAAGAGGAGCTTGAATATTTTTGCTCCCCCAAAATTGTCAAACCCTGTATTCACCATTTATAATTAATAATTCAAAATAATTTAAAAAATAATGAAGTCAATTATTTCCTTTTATGGTATCAATGCTCTTTGTGGCCCATGAAAGCAAGGATTATTTTCTTCCCTCCGAAAAATCGTAGAATTATTGAATGGTTTGGGTTGAAAGGGACCTTAAAGATCATCTCGTTCCAACCAGCTGCCATGGGCAGGGAAATCTTCCACTAGACCACGTTGCTCCAAGCCCTGCCCAACCTATCCACGAGCACTTCCAGGGATGATGCATCCACAGCTTCTCTGGGCAAATATACCCAGACATTGCTATGCTGAAGAATTCAGAGTACCACAATAAAGGACATGCATTACTTTTACCTGAAAAGTAAACACACTGCCTTTATTTAACACGAGTGTAACAATGTAGGCCATGCAATGATAGCAAGAATGGGAATTTCTAGAACTCCCAGAAATATTCCTTCTTTCAGCACTATTTTTTTCATCATTCTTTCTACTGGCTTGTCTTGTATAAATCTTCCTTAATTCCTCTCCCAAATATTTGATGCTGCCTTAACATTTTCTTGGAAACACTACATGTGTGAAAATATTCTTAGATTTCCTTGGGGTGAAAAATAGAGAAATTAAAAACATAGTTAATCAATAAAGTGTCAGTCGTAGGCACCAAGCTCTCATGGAATATCTGTTTATGTGACATCCTTAAGTGACTTCATCAGTCCCTCTTGGAGGGTCATGTCTTCACCAGCAGGCTTCCCAGCATCAAGGGCTGGATAGACAGATAGGCTGGACCACCTAAATTCAAATTAAGCACCCAGAAGGAGTGAAAATTTGGAACATTCTTAAGGATGTTTAGTGTGTCAGAGTTCACTCAGCGCTCGTGGGAAGGGAGCTTTTTACTCACATGGGTGTTCCAACCCTCAGCAAACACAGTCTTTGGTAACTACCAACTATTGCCAGGAAGAATTGCCTAATTCTTCAGGAAATGGCATGAGTTTGCATTCCTTGAACCTCTGAGCAGTCCTCTGCCTTTTTATTGAGTGGGTGTCTGAGTGCCCAGGTTAGGAGGATGTTGGGGACAAAGCATCAATTTTTGCACCATGCTGTAAGAAAAGGGAGTATTTCAATTCATCCTTTTTTGTAGAGAACTTGGAAATTATTCAAAAGTATCTGTGTTCTCATTTAACATGTAATAATGATTTCATTTAATCTGAAGGGAATCTTCTAACTCCAAGAGTTCTTGCCCCGTGTTAATTAAATATCCATTGATTTCTAAAACAAAGGATAACACTTGTGCTTATTGAGGTTTTACTGTGATATTCAATATAATATGGTTCTGTTGTATGGTTTAGTCCTCTACAAATTTACCTTTAATAAAGAACAGCTAATATGTAGAGAGATTAATTAAGAAAATATAATCAGATAGCGAAAGAATCACTGTAAATGACAAAAAGGTGAATTGGTGGTTAGTTTGGCCAGTATATGGGTGGAAATACTAAAATAAAAACAAATATTTTTGATCAAACTAGGTTTCAGTTTAGTCCACAAGGGAAACATTGAGGTCTCATGTACTTACACAGCTAAGACATTTTAAAGTGCTATTTGGAACAGCTGTGAAGTCTGAGAGTCAAGGCTGGAAAGCAATAGCCCAGAAATTCTCTTTAATATGGACTTGATGTTGTGTGCTTTAAAATCATTGCCTGAGAAAAGAAAAAAAAAAAAAAAAAAAAAAAGGAAAAAAAGAAAAAAAAGCCCTCTCAGCTCTCACTTACCTGAATAACAGCTTCAAAATTTGTTCCCCACATTCACCATATGCACTGCTCTTTAACCCAGTGTTGGGTTTCTCATGGTGCTGCCAATCTGGAAAGTCAAATATTAAGGCATGTAAAAAACAATGAATCCTGCCCATTAATTGTTCATTTTTTTTTCATTTGGTTCCTGCTTAGCACAACATCTTCCATCTGAGAAAGCCATTAGCACTGGGAAGACGGGCACTGAATAAGCATTTTGCTGGAAACGGGACATGTTTGCTTTCTTTGGAAGGTGAAAGTAGTGGAAGAAGTAGAATGTGACAATAGAATGAAACTGCAAAAAAATGGGGGTGGGAGGTGCTTTTTTAGAAGAGAAAGCATGTTTCTTAGCATTCAGAATTCCACTTGGATTTCCATGCCTGTACACACTCCTACACCTTAACAGCTGCTTTGAAATACCTCTGTCCTGGTAATAACACTATGGATTCACAGCTTCTGAGCTTTTTGCTATATGACACCATCATATTGTTTGTGTTGCTACATTTGGCTTTAGTGTAAAGCTAAAGAACAGCCCTGCAGTGAGCAGAAAGCCCCCGAGGCTCCCCATGCAGCCAGTCCCACACGGCTCTGCAGGGCCCCTCAGGGCTGCTCTTCCACCCTTTCCCCCATGTTTCAATCTAATTACAGTCCTGCATTTCAGATTAGGCCACACCAACCTCTGCTTAGGCCTTGGTGATGCTGCATGAGATGAAATGACACTGCAGACTTGGCTCAGACATCAGTTTGATTCGCACGATCTGCACTCACACCTTTTCCTGGTGTTGTGCCATGCAAATATTTGAGGCAATTGACTTTCACTTGCACGGAACCAGGTAAACAATGGACTACAAGTGTCTGCATTCAAAAGCCACTTGGGTTATCCTCTTTTGGGGAGAGTCTCAGGAGGTGGAAGCCTGGAATAAATTGGATTTGGGGCAGGACCTGGGCAAGGTGGATTTGGGGATCTGTTTTGTTGTGTTGTGACCAGTCCAAAGAAAGAAATGGAAAGAAGCTTGGGAGACTGTCTGGGCCATGGGTTGACCACAAAGTGGCCTTAATTCAGTGGATGTCTTTCCTGACAAATGGTGATTTAACCCTTTCATAGCAGTCTCTGACACTGGGAAATCAGCAGCTGCACCTTTCCATGCACTGGGGAGAAGGAATGCTCTGTCCCTCCCGTGACCTCATCTTGTCCATGCTTTTTGAACTAGACACTGACTTCAAGGACCTGGGGGAATGGTTTTGGTGTAAAATTCCTCAGCTCAGAACAAGCACTGAGATGACATTTAGTCTCTCATTTAGTCACAATTCTTGTGTGTGTTTTTGTTTCCACCAGGCTTCAGAAATTTTGCTGTTGGCTTGTAGTAACAGCAAAGCAAAATCCTTTCCACTGTGGCTGAGAACATGCTGGTTGGACAGCAAAAAGGTAAACCCAAGATTTGGCTGTATCCTGTACGTTCCTTCTCTTGCCCTCAGTTTCCATTCTGCAATTTTAAAAGATTTGGAACTAGTTAGGCTATCCAAAGATTAAGGGGCCTTCCTGTCTCTCTGCTGTAGGCCACTCTCTGAGATAGGGAAGGAAAGAAAGTTAAATATAAACTCTACACACAGCCAGCAAATCTCAGGAAGGCTGATTTTTCCTCTAGGATGCTCCAAGTTTCTAACTCCCTTAACCTGTTTATCAGATCCTATTCCCTCAGTGTCTGTACCACTGACTAATTCTGATTTTCTTCCTGACTTGCAAGATCTAAAGCTGTCACTTGTAGAGGAGAAATGATGCTGTGTGATCCATGTGACCAAGCCATCAGCTAAATCAGACCATATTTTGCATACTGAACAGCATGTCCTCACAGAGAATTGTTTGTAATCAGTCAATATTATTTATTTTTAAATGTGAAAAAGATATCATTGAGTAAATTTGAATAAGAAATAAATTGTAATCAGCCTGTGAACACTTCGCAAGCAAGGAGAAAAAGAAACAGGCTAAATTAATTGATTAAATTACTTGCAAGTGCCTCTCTCTGTGCAGATCCTCTTCTCAGTGCCTTCAGTATTTTGGGTGCGTACCTCAAGCCTGACCTGAATCAAACTCTGCTTTTCCAATCAGAGCTCTTTCTTTGGTGGGGATTGCCAGTCATTCTCCATTAAGTGATGGGTTTGCATTGTCAGCAAACGATCATTAAAGGAGCAGGCTGATAACATTAATTTCATTTTCACTTGTAAACCGAGGCCGGTCTTTAGGTGCAGTAGGGACTGATGTATTTGCTCTTTGCCTTGCTCTTTTTTTGGCTTCCCACTCTCAAGACGGTGATACGGTTTTCAGGAAGGAGTTTTCCACTCTCAGTAAGCCTCTTGTTTTCCACCTACTGAGGAAGAGCCAGTGACATCTGATCATCACATCCAAGGATGATCCTGTTATGCAGGGAGATTCTTGAGGATAATAGCAGACAGGGGCTTCCATCTGAGCCAGAATAGCACTAAGGGTTGGAAGACTTGTTGATCTCAGCATGGAACCTCCCACACTGCAAAGTGCTTACCAAGATGCTCACCAGACTGAAGTGTACGTGCCAGAGGCCTCATCCACTCAAATAGCTTCCTGATCTTTCCATGTTTCTAAGCTCAGCTTAACTGCCAGGAATCCCCAGGAGGGAAGGAAGGAAGGAAGGAAGGAAGGAAGGAAGGAAGGAAGGAAGGAAGGAAGGAAGGAAGGAAGGAAGGAAGGAAGGAGGGAAAGTACAATATCCTCTTGCTCCTCAATACCCCCTCATATTGCAACTCGGCCTTCTGCCTTGATGCTTTTGCTCTAAGAAATCCTTGGCCCACAGCTAGAAGGTGTCAGGAGACAGTCACAGCACTCATTCTTCTTTACATCTCTGCTGGATAAGGAGGCTCTGGAGCTTTCCAATTCCTACCTTTTGCAACTGGAAGATGAAATTTCCAGCATAAGAGGGTCTGGCCACTGCGGCAAGAAGCTGAACTGTGCAGAAGCCTGTGCTAGCACAGCAGTCTGTACTACGACACTCTCTTTGATCCATGGATCCTGAGGACTCAGCATGAATTCGGATAACTGCATATTGGGTGGGGGAGATAGGAGGGACTGTATGGGGGAAAATAAAATGTTGAAAGAAGTTTGATGCTGGCAATTCTGAGCCCAGCGTCTGCACACAGAGGACAGCAGCAATATTGCTAAAAAGGAACAAAGCAGCATCCAGCATGGTTTTGACCCAGCCGAGGGGGAGGCTGCTGGGCAAAGGGAAGAGGGTGAATCTGGAATTTCAAATACAAAATGAGGAGTGAGGCCAGTTCACACTGATGGGGTGTGCAAGTGCTTCTCTACTCACCTCCTGCTGCCCACGGTGAGGGGGAGGAGAGGAGCAGTGAGCCTGCTGCAACCTGCAGGAATGGTTTGATTTGGTTCATTGAGCCAGTGAACCTCAGAAAGAGTGAATTATGGGCAGTTTTGTGTAAACCACTTCAGGTGAAGAAGGAGGCGGTTGTGATTGATGCCAAGAATTTACTGAGCTGAAGTGAAAAGTGTTTGCGTATTTCAATGTAGCGTGACATATAAGCCCTTCCAGTTACAAGGTACTACCCAGCACAAGGGCTGCTTTCTCGTAATGCTAACCAGTGATGATGAAAGTTTCGGCCTGATGTAAAGTCTCTTGCTTTAATTTTTCATCCTCTTTCCCATCAGGGCTCTGTTCCTCATTCTTGGAATGCAAAAATGGCAGTAAAAAGCCATAATCTGTCTTCATCTGGGTGTAGGCTTGGGATTTCTTGCAAAACACTGTTCACCATGGCTTTTCCAAATCGTGCACCTCCCAAAACTATCTGCACTTACCCCTAAGCACTGTAGCATTCCCACAGGCTTGTACAGCTGTGCTTCCCCAGTCCCTTCCCTGCTCTGAGCCACAGGCAGAGGCAGGTTCCCTTCAATCAGGACAACACTCGAGAGTTCCTGATTGTATTCTTCCACTGAGAGGGAAACTAGCAGAGCTTGGTGGAAAAACGTGCCCAGAAAAGGAACCTGCCTCTTTTTCTTTTTGTGGATACAAGAAAGATGTGAATTTGTTTTATCAGCATAACAAAAAAACAGCTGACACTGAGGCTTTGAGTACCCAGACCAAGGGGCAGAGGATATCAGTGCAAAGGAACAACAGCAGAGCTGTGAGCCACGTTAGCAGAGCGTGCTACAGCGCACACGTCCTTAAAAACTGATTGCAATTCTCCAAATAGTAAGTTTTCCTTCTAGGGTGTCCTATGAAGGCTAAAGACTGAAAAATAGAAAGTTTAAAAACAGCGAAGAGAAAAATACAGAACTACCTCATGGACGTCCCTACGCAAGGCATTCTGGTTAACAGTGGTTCAGTAATGAATCCAGTGTGATATACACTGAATTCTCAAATTTATAGACTTCTGTTAACCCATGGGAGAGACAAGTGTTTCAACATACTTTAGCAACAAGCCTGAAAGATGAAATTCGGCTCCAGCCAGGAGCGTAGAAGACAAATTCCCTTGGATGCCAGCTTCCTCAGCAGATGCAGCTCCTAGCACCATTTTTAGATGTACCTCAAAAAAAAAAAAAATTAGACAATATATTTCTCCCTCTCAAACAAAAAATGCTTTGCCTTTGATGCAAATAGAGATTCACTTCCTCAAATGTGCTGTGTTTACACTCCTTTTGAAAATAACTCAACTTTCACAAGAGACAGATTCACAAGTTTTGCTTGGTGGTCTCCTAAAGACATGAAAGGTATTACACACAACTGAGAATTACAATTCTCCCATCAGCTTCCCAGCTTAAGTTAGGAGAAGCTCAAGTTGTAAAATGAGTTATTTTCTGACAGGTAACATCTATGAACACTGGTAGATCTTTTAGTTGTTCTTTGAACTACTATTAAAATATTAATATCTGATATCACATATTACTGCTCTGGAAACATATTGGGGTTTCAGAGACATGACAAACTATATTTGCCTGTGTAACACTGTTAGACAATATAAAGACTTTTTTTAAGTCTTTTTGTTCAAGCTCCTTCCACTTTCATTTCACCACCATTCTTCTTGTTACTTTTGTAAATATAAATGCAGTTGGCATTGGCCAAGCTCTGCTTGTGTTGCTGTGGAGAACAAAGTCATGTTGTTTCCTGAAGGGACTGAGCCAGTGGGCAGAAAGAAACTTCATCACTGTTTGTTTGAGGATATTGTCCCAGGGAAGGCAGGTCTAGTTTGCTGAGAAATTTGCTTCAGGGTAAGTAAATGTATAGGCACAGATCGGGTTCCAGTGTATCTCCAGACCTTTTGGCCCTCCTGCCTGCCTCACTGATAACTGAATATTAATTTTCACTGTGGTGATGCTGCTCTGAGCAGTCATGAACCCTTGTACACCTGCAGAAGCCAGAATCTAGCAATGAACAAAGCCTGTGAGTACAGAACATTAAAACATAGATTTTCACTCCTCCACAAAGGCGTCTGTAGTAGTCATGCACAAAATTAAACATGTCATAAATTAAGACACCTATTGGATATCAATGCCTCTCTTAAAAGTGTATCTGTCCCCAAAAGGGGAAAATCTACTTATTTGATCTCGTATGATATTTCCATTGGACTCTGTGGAGCAGCACTGGTGGAACTCATGCATATGATTAAAATCAGCTTTCCTGGCAAAGTATTTAACATGAATAGTGTTTCTAAAACCACAATTATCCTTAAGGAAAGGAAGAAAAGATTCATTCTGCCATAGCAATCAAGGTGTAAGAAATTTTTCTTCATATTTGCAGAGGAGATTTTGAATACATGAATGTGTGAATGGAGGACAAGAGCCCCTCACAGACTTACCAGAGCTAGAGGTCATGCCATAAGCTATTGGAAAGGTTATTTTTTTGAGAGATGTAATATGGTTTTGAATTTGACCTATGACTTCTAGGTTGCTACCCATGACCCCAAATAATCCAACTTCAGCTTCTTGAAGGCCATTAGGAGTAGAAAGTCATGCCATGTGTTTCCACATTTACAAGGTATAGTGTTCGGCCAAATTATAGGCTATTCAGGAAATATGTAGAAAATAAGCTGGTGAACAAAGCATTTCTTTATGTTTCCCACCTAGTAAGATGTGATTTCAGATTAATCTGTGGTTGGACAAGACTCTAGCAGATTCTGCTTCCTTATTTTTTGTCAAAGAAAAGAAAGAGATGCTAATTAGCTACTAAATGTTGTTATAATTTTAAACAGTCGGATATATTTTGATAACAAAAAGTTGTTACTGTCATCTGTGCTGATACAAATACCCAGATTTTTCTATTTTTTCTGTTATTTAGGAAAAGTTGAGATTCACTTTTTCCAAACTTTCACTGCGGGTACCTAAAATGGAGATGTCTAAACACCTCCACATGAGTCAGTTGTGTGAGTTCTCCTACAGACTATGGTTAATAGTTAACAGTTCTGAAGAAAAATTCATTTGTCTTGATGTGCTTGACAAAAATTGGTCATTAATCATGATTTACAAATCCCTACTTCTCTCCATTGACTCAGCCACAAATGAATCATGGATGACTGGATCACACCGTTGCCCACACTAGAGTTGTCTGGAGTCAGGTGAGATGAAACCCTCTCTAGATTTCTAAAGAGGTCCCAGGACCTTTCAAGGGAAGTCTGGGACAGATTTTTAAATGGAAGATTTTTAAATGTTCACCTTTTCTGTGTTCTGTTAATTGTCTGTATTGTGATTCTCTTCAGCAATTTATTTGTAAAGACATATTAGGCTCTTTTCAGCTTTTGCTGCCTTTGTGATCTAATAATTTACATAATAATTTTCTTCCTAAGGAATGCTGAAGAATATCTGCCTTGAACACTCATGGTAAATTACAGTAGCAGACAAACAGAAGTATTTGCTATTTTTCAAGTGGGTTTCAGCCAGGAGAGACTGAACCATATTGTTGGAAGTGACTGAAGCACAAAAAAAATAATCCAGTCCTTCAGAACAGACTTAACAATTTGTTATTCTGTTAAATAAAAAGTTGAAAAACTAAAATGTCTTTTTTGAAAACAAAGTTCCCCTACAGGTCTCAGAAATATGCTCTGAAAATTGCTAAGTTTTCAAAATCTTAAACATCATAGCCTTTGAATTCCGAGTTCTGTTCACTGGGATTTATCAAACTTATTTTGTTTTTACCACATTCTCCATTCTTTTAACTCCTCTTATCCCACTTCCCAAAAGCCCACATACTTAGTTAATAAAAACAATGATTACTTCCATCTATTTCTCCTCCAGGCAAGAAGCTTCAAATGTACCACGTTTTTGGAAATTTTATTGTCTCAGAAGCAAAACTGCACGTGAGAGCTGAAACGTGCCTGTCCCTCCATGTGACTTCTGAACAACTGAGGCATGTGAACAGAGATGTGAAACTTTGAGGAAAGGGGAAAAAGGGGGGCATTTAAATGCTGAATGAGTGGGTCATGTTGCCTCATTGTCGCTCTCTTTTTACCGTCTCATGACTCAGCATCACAAGGGGAATAGTGACTCTGCAGTTCTTGTAAGCCCTGTCTAGTAATCCCTTCCATGTGTCAAGTTGAGGTGGAGTTTTCTTCAAAAGCAGCCATAACTGGTTTGACATCTGTCTTTGAATCCTGCTTCTGAGCTGCCCACAGTTTGTGTTGCTCTCCTACAATGTGGAGTGAAATGTACAATATAACAAAATGTGATGCTTTTTTTTCTGGATGCTCTGGGGAGAAAATAAAAGGACAAAAAACCCTACAAAAATTAATTCTTTACCTCAATGACTTTGCAATATAAGGCAAATCTAATAATCCATACCATGCTGAGGAATATCTTTGTGCTGTGTTGCAGCACAGAAACTTTTTCCACGGAGAAAAGAATGAACTCTCCTGGGGAAGTCAAGACAGTTTAAATACACGATGCAACTCTCACATGACAACTGGTACAACTTCTCGAAACTCCTGCTAATGCCAGGAGCAGAGTCAGCAGAAATGGTGTACAACCAGAAGGCCCTCAGCCCCAAAGCTGAACAACCTCTGAAATGCAGTGCCCAAGTGTGCCTTAGGAACCTTTTTATTGTCCTGTTAGTTTTGATCATTGCCAGCAATGTGATCTGTAGGATGTGTCTGATACAGAGCTTGGAAATGTTGCAGGCTTCCTTTGAGATGTGGCTTGGAGAATGTGCTTCTGTGCATGCATTGCAGGCAGCTCTGCTGTCCAGTAAAATACCTCTGCAGGGATGTTTTCAAGTCATCTGAAGTCAAAAGGTTCAATGAGAGTATATCCCCTAAAGCTGAGCCAAGTAATGTACTGTAAGTGGCTCCATCAGCTCCTGTTATTATTCTTTTATTTTCTTACTGCTTGACTTTCTCTGAAGGATGTGGCCTTTTCCTGTGCAAAACTTCTTCTTTCACACCACCATATGAACCCCTCCAAGAAGGTACATCTGTTCTCTTGTAAGGCATGCTCTTCTCCTCTGGGCTGCTGACTCACCAAACTAGGAAATGAAGGTGGTCCCTTCCTAGAAGGGAAGTACATCTGAGCTAATATGCTTTATCTAAAAGAAAGAATAAGTGGGAACTTTTATTTCTGATGAAAATGAGAAAAGAGCCCCCTCAAGCAGCAATGCAGTGAAATAGAAAGACAAGGTTCATTTACCCTCATCCTTTAGGTGCTTTTGAGGTTAGTCTCCATTCACTACCAGATTTCCCTTCAGAAGGTGTCCTGTCTTGCCTTGATTGTAAGATAAAATAGGATGTCTAGCAGTTGTTTCCTGTTTCTGCAGATGTGTCTTCACTATTCAAGGCCTCACTTTTAATTTGAGCCCAGATCCCTGAGGGATAAGACCGAAGGTGGAAGCTCATAAGAAATTATTTTGCTTAACTACTCTTTTGCTTCAGCTGTGAGTGGATGGACAGCAGTAAGAAAATAAGGAGTTTCAGCTGAGCCAGACTGCAGTGCTCACAAAACTCCAGCTTCTATTAGTGCTAAACCAGTGGGACACAGCAGCAGGAACCCAGCAAGGTGTCTCTGGCTGTGGTGGTGCCATTTGGGGCACGGCTGGGGATTCCGAGCCACACACAGATCACCTCTGCTGTGCAGAGGGATCCAGATGTGAAAACCTTAAACAAGCAGAGGAATCTGAGGGCTCTGTTGGGGAATAAAGAGAATAGTGGGAAAATGCCAAGAGATTATTAGCTCAGCCAAAGATTACGCATTTGCACTAGTAATTAAAGTATTTTGCATTGGATGCAGGCTTTGGCAAGTGCCACCAACAAAAGATTTCACACATGCATGCATGAGTACAAGTCCACAAGAGCTTTCTTTCTGTCTCACACACACACACTCTCACACACAGGCAAACAGAAAGAATGAAATAAGCCATTAAGAAATATTTCCGCATAATGCAATTATTACAGCTGTATAATTGAATGGGGAAACCATTGATCTGTAGTAGAAAGGAAATTGCTCTTTTCATTGTGTTCCTATGAATATGTGAACATTAATCTCAATCTATAATCAACGTTCATTTCAAATCTGATTGCGTGCCACTAAACACCCGTAGCTATGCTAACATTATGTTAATACGGTTCAACATCATAGCTCCCAGCTTCACAGCACAAATATTTTTCTTTGGCAATCAATAGTAATTTCAGCTGAGTGGATGGAAGTCACGTTTTAATGGTAATCTTTCCTCCAAGCCTCCAAGTGGAAACTCGACTGGTACCTTAACAGGGCCACAGTGCATTGCATGTAATCAGATAAATTAACCTAAAAGAGAGAGAGAGAAAACACAGATCAGGAATAAAAAGCAGCGCCAAGAAGCTCTACATTTTCCTGATGGATTAAAGTGCTCATTATCATGAGAGAGAGAGTGGATTTCAAGAGGGGAACTGAATTCCCTTGGCTTTGAGCCGTGGCTGGAGATGCAGCAGGTCACAGAATGCTCGGCGCAGCCGGGGACGCCTCCGAGGAGGGGAAAGCAAAGCAATTCAGCCAGGGCTGAGCTGGGCTCTGCTGCCGAGAGCCTGGCTGGCCTCGGGGCACCAGCGTTTGTCCAGGAATAAGGAGTCTCAGTTTTAATGCTGCAGTGCACTGCAGGCTTCCTGTGGGACCTTGGTAAATGGCTTATTCTACTTGTGCTTCGCTTCCCTGGTTCTGAAAAAGGAATAATAGTGCTCCGCTGTCCCCTGGGGATGCTGTGAAGATTTGGGGGTGGTCAGTTCCTGGGAATGGGAGCTACAGAGCTATGATGCATTAGTTAGATCTCTCTCGGCTTTGCTGTTTCACAGAGGTAAAGCTGCTACTGTGTTATATCAAACTGCTTTATTTCCTTAATGGCATCTATTTTTAGGTATTTCCAAAGCCTTTTTTTTTTTCTGCATTTGAGGGGCCAAGTTCCTGGACTGAGTTCCTTAAAATCTGGCTTCTTTTTAAAGTAGAAAAAAACTCAAGATCATTGCGAAGTCCAGAAAGAAAGTACCAGGTACAGAGCAGTTCCATCTTCACAACTATCAGGAGCTCTATAAATTCTTACCTCCCTAAAGGTGTTCAGACATATGAACGTTAGGACAGGAAAACACCTGCACTGATTAAGTTCAAGGTTTGCTTAGCCCCATCTCCTCTCCTTTAAAGTGATGGATAGCAGGAGTTTAAGGGAGCATGGGAGAACTGATCAGACATATGGAGATAATTCCCCAGAGAACTCTCCCAGGATCTGATGACTCAGGTGCTTCTTGAGCTATAAATGTTATCTTTATCTACAATAAAGTGTTTAATTTCATTACATTTTTTTCTTTTTTTTTTTTTTTAGTTGTTGAGGATGTATTTCTAAGAAACCTCAAGGAGTATTTTTTGTCCAAGAGGTTTTCCAACCCCTCGTAGAACACCTGTAAGCCCTTTGCACCATCAGCTTCCTCTAGCAAGACCTTCCTCAGATCTTCTGTGTGCAGAAGTGAATTGCTTTGGATTCTACTGATCTTAAACAAGATTTTTCAATAGCAAGTATAGACTGTAGGTTGCCTTGACAGTACCTATTTTGCATCATTTTATTTTTATTTCCTACCTTGAGGCAGCTTTTAAAGAACCTGATATGTAAATCTGTTATCCTTAAATCTGCTTCTTCTTGGAAGTCAGGTCTCTCCTATGCTCCTTAACAGATTGAGGTGTCTTGACTTGTGTACCCCAGAAGACTCTCCAAACAGTGAGTCACTTAAAAATGTTATCTCTGTTATTTTACTTAGTGCTGGATAAATTCCCAGTGTCCCATTAATCCAGGGTTGCTTGCAAAGATGTTCTCTGTGGGAGCCAATCTTCTCTGTTGTTACTCCAGGGTCCAGGCCATGGTCTAGCAGAGGTCCTTGGGACTTTGCTGCAATCCCAGACACCTCCCTGTTTTAGCAGACTTGTTTTAGGGGACTTCCTGAATGGCTGTCATGTCTGATTTTGCAGATCATTTTATGAGTCTTTTCTAGTTCCCTCAAAGGTATGTGCTTTCAGCAACCTGCTGGGATTCACCTGGGAGGAAACCAAAAGCAGAAAGACGAGCTCTGAAGTGTTTACAGGTTCCACATGAACAGGCTCCTTTTGTCAGAATGCACCAATTTTACATGCTTTGGGAGCCAAAGCAGAAATCCCTCAAACTATTTCATCTTTGCATGTTGAATTTTCACTCTGTGTAACACCAGAAATTCTGAGTAGTGTCGCCTTTACCCGTTGGGGGTTCTCCATAAGAAATATGTAACTTGGTAAATTTCTGTTACTAAAGGTGTCCACCCAGGCTGTTTTGGTTCAATAATGATTTCCAGTGGCAGGGTGGGAAGTGTGTTGGAATACAGAACTTAAATCTATCTTGGCTAACTCGGGTATACCTAAGGTAGGCCCTTAAAAACAATGTTATTTTGAAATTAACAGAACATACTTGTGTATGTTTAAGGAGTGAGGCTACAGCAAAAAGCACTCCCTTCCCTCCTCTAAGCTGAGCCAGTTTCAACTGGCCTCTGGCTTTCCCCAAGATCAGGAAGTTGAAAATGCGACTGAGAACCAACCCTCTCCCTTCTCCTATTTGATTCCTGTGCCCAAGCCACTGTGGATCTGACCCCAGGACCTCCTGGCTCTAAAAATGGATTTTGTACTGCCCAAGTGGCTCCTGTTAAGTGCAGAATTGGAAATGCAGTGTTTGTAGTTGTAATGATTTGCAGAAGAGGTGGGCCTTTGGAAACAGGGAAAATTGGCTGCCATCACCTCAGTGGCTTCTTAATGTGGTCCAAAGAAAAGGAGAACCATTATCTCCTGTTTGATGCAGATTATTCAAGCCTTCTAGCAAATGGACTAAATTCCCTCTGGTGTAAACTGGATTAGCTCCACTGGAGTCAATGGAGCTGAGCTGTTTCACACAATGCCTTAGGATTTCTCCTGTTATCTTTGAGCATGGCAAGAATAAAAATTGTAGCATTACAATTAAAGTCCCTCCTATGCTGTGGATGATATTCCATGCCTTTCCCTGTCCCCATGGAGCTGAGTTGTCTCAAGATTATGAGCCTTAGATGTTTAGAGCAATTTTGACTGGATCAGAGGTTATAGCCTCTGCTTTTTAACATTCTGCTTTTATTTTCAGGCTATGAAGTGTAATAGTTCACCATTTTGGTTTAAGTATCACAATAAAAGTCAGTGAGATGGAACAGGCAATAAGCAGCCGTTTTACATCAGTGCTGCTGAGACGGAGTGCTTAAGTCTTCATTAACCTACAGAGGAAGGAGTTACAGAAAAGACACTTGAAATAAAATACCAGGGATGAGGCTCAGATCTCTTCTGGATCTGCACGGGCAGACACTTTGGAAGGCTGGTCTCCGGTGGGAATGTCCCTTCGTGTCTGTGCTCTCATGCAATAAATAGGAGGGTAAGGAAAGCCCACACTGGTGTGTCGGGGGCTGGAGTGCCTGGGATGTGTCACTGCTGATGGACATCAGGAGCTGAAAGCCAGGCAGGCTGTACTGCAGTTACTTCATAGCTCAGGGGTGGCATTTCTGCATTTACAGCATCTCTTTGTTCTTCTTTAGGCCCTTTGTTAGAATTCTGAGACTGCTGGGTCTCTTCTGACACAAGGCATTCTGTTAATGGTCCACGTTCCTGCACACAGTCCAAGAGGAGGTGGGGAATACCGTGGTAGGTTGAAAGATGTGAGATTTCCCTCAGCCCTTCCTCAGAGCAGAGAGGCTCCAGGCCTCTGAGCATCTCTGTGTCCTCCTCTGGATTCACTCCAGCAGCTCCATATCTGTCTTGCACTTTACCTGCTCTCCACTGGGACATGATTGAAGATGCCTTATGTGAGACTTCAGACTCTTTTGATGAAGGAGAAATAACACTTTCCCTGCAGCCCAGAAACAGGAAAGCTCAAATAAAGATATTGCTTCTTTCCCTCCTGCTGAACTGAGCCTTCTCCCTGGTCCCAGAAGTGCAGAACCCCAGCCCTGCTTTACACAACACTTCTGCTGCTTCTGTGAAAGGTCTCCTTGACACTGCCTCTATTTACTCTTCAGTATAATGAAGATTGTTTCCCTTGCCTGGGGGTAGAATGAGAAATGCTGAAAATTTACTGTTCTGGTTTACTGTTTGAAAGAGATTTTGCTGTGCCATGAGTGTGTCTCTGCCTTGTCCTGGGTTTTGCCATGTCAGAGCACTTCCAACATCTTCCTCAATCTCTGCAGGATCTCTATTTCCCGGGCTTCTGTTTAAAACCCAGCACAACTGTGACAAACTTTCCAAGAAAACAGCCACTCCCTGTGTTTTTGATCCATGTTTCCCCATTTTCATCCTAAATTTGCTCCTTTTCCAGGCAAGTTAAACACCTCCTCCTGAATGCTGAACAAAGGATGATAGTATGTGTTTGGGGTTTTTTTTTCTGAAGATGAAACTAGGAAATAAAAATACACAAAGAAAACATCTGTCTTAAAATCAACAGAAATACCTGTCTACTTCATTTATTTTGCTGCAGAAAACACAATAAAATGGACCAGGTGCCAGGTGAAAGACAAGGCTCAGAGTCTGTTCTGTTTTCACCTTTCTTAGAGGCTTCTTAACTTGCTTGCTCAGTGGAGAAATTCGGAGATATTTATTTACCCGTTATCTCAAGTCCTCATATTCTGTCATGTTACATGAAAATGGCTGGTTACAAGGAATCTTGCTTCCAATTGGAATTAGAGGTAGTAATGTCCTGGAGCACACCCGGCTTTGTCAGTCTGCTTTGCCAAGTGGAGGTTTGCAGCAAGGTGGAAATGAAATGAAGCAACATTTTCACATCAGTGCAGGTGAACCTGAGCCACTCACCTACAGGTGGATATTCAAATCATGGCCTCAAGTCCCTCGTCTTATCAAGGGCAGAAAAGTACTTTATTTGCATGAGAAAAGCAATATATTAATGATAAGGAAGAGTCAGGATAAATACTTTAAAGACTATGAGGCATTTTGATGCTACCAGGGTGAATATAAGGTAACTAACTGAGATAAATGGGTGGTTGGGAATAAGTAATAAAATAAATAAAAGTATATAAGTAAGTGCTTCATAAAGCTCTGCTGTTTCTTCAGAGAACAATGAGCTTTCCTGACATCCTAAGATTAGTAGGATGTGCATGATCTTAGTGTCTACCAAAATTCGTGTTAGAAAGTGAACAAATCACAAAGGTTTTACCTAATTTTTATTTGTGTTTTCAAGTCTGAATTTCTGAGTGTCCTTGCCCTGAGAGACAAGGACATGCTAAAGCTGTGCTGAAGTCTGCATGGTTTTGAGCACAGACTAAATGAACACTTTCAACAATCCAGTCAGTGACTCAGTGTAAATCTTGTACACTGCTTGGAGATAACATCTAAAATAAAAGTGCTTTTTTCCTCTTTTTCTTCACGGCTGCTCTTGTCCTATGAGAAAGGTCTCTCTGTGTATTTAAACATTGATGAACTCTTAAGTAAAGAATCAAAACAAAGAGAAAAAAATAGTCCCCAGGAGTGTGTGAACAGCGAGAGCTTCTCTGCCTTTGCCCTGATTCTTTTTCCCCTTCAAACAGCTGTAAATCTTCATGATCTCTCTCCTTGTCCACTGACTCTGCTAGAGGCAAATGAGCAGGGACAGGCACAAATATTTAATCCTAGAGAGAGAAAATGCTAAAATAATCCCTCACTACTTCCACCTCCCATTTACTCTCTCCCCTCTTTGGGCATCTGAGACGTGTCAGCACACACAAGGGTTTATCTGATTCCATTTTAGATCTCTGCTATTTGCTTGCAGGACTTAAGCAAGTGTGAATTTTATAATGGGCTGATCAAAGACGAATGGAAACCTCCTCCTATTCCCATCTCAATTTTCTGAATAGCAGCATCTATTTCTATCCATCAGGCTCTGGAAAAGGGACGCTGCCTCTCTCAGAATCCTTTCTCTTTCCCCTATTTTTTTCTTCCAATAATTAAAAAAAAGGATAAAATCCATTAGAAGTGTGTAGCAACACCATCCAGTTTGTTCCTGGGAGTCCTTCTGTGGAGGTGACAACACATCACATTCCCAGGGAGCTGGGAAGCATCGCTGGGATGTCGCATTTATCCCACCCAGGGATGTGGCTGAGATTTCCCTGGGATCCTCTCTGCTGCCAGGGACATTGGCTGTACAGACCTGAGGCAAACACAGTGCAGCAATGACATATCTGCTGCAAACCACTTCTATAACTACAAGAATTTTAATGTAAATAGAAATAAACAGCAACTGAATGAACTTTTTAAATCAAGAACTGAGACTCCAGAGGACTCGGACTACGTTGCTTTGTTGTTTGCTTTTGTGACAAGGTTACTCTCTTTGTGTCAGAGGGAATTTTATCACTGCCTTTTAAAGAAGTTCAAACAATATTGAGATCTTCTTCTCTTTAACCCTATTTGTCTTTTCTGTACAAAGTACAACAAGAGGCAGTGTGTCATATAAAAGTGAAATGGCTTTAAAAATGGTATTTTTCCATCATATCAGACATCTACAGGCCATGAAGACATCACCTAGATGTGTATTTAGCTAAAAATTCTGAAGTTGGTTCGATTTTTGGCATTTAGCACCTGGGGCCCTGGTGGTTGTGCTTAGTGGTGGATTTGAACACAGAGCAGGCCGGACACAGGAGTGACTCCAGATGACCTCTAATGCAGTGATATAGAAATGAAAAATCCTTTATGAGCTGCTGAGTACATGGTGTATGTTTTAATCCCCAGTTAGATGGTCTGTGCAGTGAGCACCACTAGAACATCCTTTTATTTCTCTATGAGAGAGCTCCTGTGCCTTTAACCGAGTGTGACAGTTCCTTAACCACCGCGCCCCTCACCAGAGGTTCATTTTCTTCCCCTGGGACATCACTCAGAGTAATTGTCCCCAGTAATAATCAATAAATCCAAATTATCTTGAATAAAGCCAGATTTATTTAACACAGTGTAACAAATAGAAAACCAGAAAGAAAATCCATGTAAATACAATTTAAAGAGAACAGGCTTGTCTGAGGCTATGGACTATGTAGTAAGAACTCCAGCTGGCCAAGATATTTTACAGTACTGTGTAGAGACCAGCACATTAACCCTATAGATTAAGGAAAGTCGATTTTTGACTTGGGAAAACTTCGGGCTGCATGGAACCTTCTTTTCTAAAAGACCCTCTCTTAAATAAAAATTTCTTGTTAACCTGCTGAGTAAATAAGAAATACTAAAGATGGAGGCAGTTTTTAATTGGAAAGTCTTTTTTTTTTTGGATAATGCTACTCTGGAACTTCTTGTGGAAATGCCTTAAATATTTTTCATTTTCTTCCCTCAGATGGGAGGCCATCAGAATATTATCTAAAATCGTCTAGTGGCCCTACAGCCTTTGGATTCTAATGGCACTGGGATCAAATTCATGCAAAACAAATTTTTACATCAGATTTCTTTCCCATAGCTTAGAAATCAAATGCTATTCCCGGTTCTTTCATCAGCTGTTTTTTATTTCTCAGTTCCTAGAAGTCAAGTTCTCCAAGGTCATGATTTCAAAAAGACATTTTCCTGGGACTGCTGGGTTCCAGTACTACTTCTCAATTTCTGAGGTGACAGAAGTTTCTCCTAGAGCAATGCTACTGAGGCTCTTTCTCCAGCTAATTAAAATTTACACCTTGAAATTATCTCTGCTATTTGGTCTTTGCCTAAATCCCAGAACACACATTCAAAGTGCTACAAGTGAGATTCTTCTTCCCCTGGACCACTCCTTCAGTTGCTCTTCCCCCTGAATGTCCTTTATTATTTGATTCACCATGTGGTGAGAGCCTGCACCATTCAGAAACTTACGAGGGATTTCAGCTGGAGATGCATTTGTAATTCTGTTCTCTCAAGGACTGGGTATTCAGAGGCTGTTTTTCCAAGCTTCCCATGTAAGATGATTGTGCTGTGATGCCACCCTTGAAGTAGCCTCTGTTGGCATTCCAGACATCAATTATAAACTAGTCTTTGAAAATTTGATGGCTACTTGGTTAAAAAGGAGGCTTCCAACTTTAGTGGTTTAAATGTGATTTCTTTTTTTGTTGTTATAATTTAATGTAATGTTCGAGCAAGTAATTTCATGAACTTTGGGAAACTGATTTAGTTTTATGTGTTCATGCCGCCACGTTGAGATTCCATGAGAATTCAGCACTAAGATATCAGGGCTTGCTGCAGCCTTTCCCTTTCCTCTGAAAGCGTTCAGGACCTTCACAACTTTGAGAATGGTTCCTCTGCCAAATACAGTTAAAATCAGCCAACTCTTTCAAAATCTTGGTGTGTTTATGTACATGGCCGGAGCATGAGTGAGCAAAACTTATTCACTCAGAGAGCAGAGATAGAAGGAAATTGGCCACTATAATTGAAATTGATAAAAGTATTCAACATTTTTAACAGAGCAATTCAAGACTACTCTTATCACATTCTTGCTTTTTTGCAAAAATATCGTAGTGACCCACATCCTCATATTTGTTTATGTCACTGAATGCGAGATTGTGTAAGTCAAAAATATGCAGTGTACCCCAAAATAACTGCGGGTGTAGATAATTGCCCCTCTGAAAACCTTGTTTGACCAGATTATTGTGCAGCTCTCAATGTGTGTATTTAGAATTTGTGGGCAGCTTTTAGCATGCACACAATTCTCTTCAGACACATTCCTTCTCACGCCTGACCTCCGTTTTACATGATTTTAAGCTGTTTTCCTCCTAACGTGAAGCTATTCCCAGTACATTTCAACAACATATTTAGCATGCCATTAATTTTTTTCCCCTTCAAATCTCATTCCATCTGATAGCCTGGCAGCTCTGACTATAACCAGTTTCCTTCTCATTACCAGTCCTTTAAAAGGGAGGAAGAAGACATCTTCAGGGTTTTGTTACCTTTCTTCTTTCCCATTGTGAATTTCCTGCTTTGTCAAAAAACCACGGAGATTGTTGTTCACAGTATGCGTCCCACTGACAGAGAGAGAAATAATAAAACCATAAAGCTCAAATTGAATCAACTGCTGTCATTGTGTGGCAGATAATTGAGCATATTTTTAGAGCCCTCCTCTGTGGAGGTTTTGGGGTTTTTTTGCTGTTAAGTCATCCTCTGTGCAGGTGTTTTTATTTGGGGGGCTGCTTTTTTCTTTGCTCTGTTTCTGCACCACCAAGAGCAGAAATTCTAACACAGTCTTTGCTGCTTTTCTTGGGGTTTAACAAGTTGCTATGAGGAAGGTCTGGTCTCACCTTTACCCCCATATTCTGCTAAGTGTTAGTATCAACAGACCCTTAACAATTGGTGTAACAATTATTAAACAATTTTTTCTTGTTTTCATTTCCCAAGAAGAGGTGCAGTTTTGGCTTCTTGGCTTCCTTCTTATCTTTTCACAGAGTGGCCCTTGGAAGTGGAGTCAGGAATGAAGTCTCGTCATACTTGGCACAGGAGAGGTTGATTCATTAAAATCAACCTTTTCTGAGTGAAAGGGTGAATTTGAGTTTAAATTTTTAATTTTTAGGTGTTTCCCAAGGATTTGCTTTAATTTCCAAAACCTCCATTATGTCTGAATTTTTAAATAAAAATATTCTGAATATCGTTCCAATGAGATTCTTTGCATTTTCGGAATTGCCTTTCATTTTCAGTAGAAGACTTTACATGTCTACTGGCCAGATCCCACATTAGAGCAGACTTCTGTTTGTAAAAGTACTTGAAGAGAGTTGTTTTTGTATTGTCATCCTAGTTTTGGATAGGAAAATATTTCAAAGTAAAAAATCTGATGGCATGGAAAACACTTTCCTTCCACTTCACTTTTTTGAATAACTGCCTCTGTTGAAATACTATTCTGCTTCTTTTACTTTTTCCTAGTGCCCATCAATAATTCATTACATTATTAGGAAATGGATAAAGCTGGAATAAATCATTTAATACGGTGTTTTCCAAATTCGTATCCATGTGAGTTTGAGTGTGTGGGATACAAGAAGGTGATTACCATTTCCAGCAAGTAAAAGAAGCAGATGAACTGTACAAAATACTCGGTAAATGCCGTACGTTTGGCAATGCAACTTTCTGGCTCCCTGGACATGGCACAACCCAAATCACTAAAAACTATAAACATACAGACCCAAGCACCGTCTGATGTGACTGTGCATGACCAGGATGTGAATTACTAAAGGATTTAATCACTGTTCGGGGCTGAAAGTTGCTTTTTCCTGAAATTTTAAGTGCAGCCTCTGATGCTGTACATCATCATCCAAAGCAAGAGGGTTTCTGCCCCTCACAACTTTCAGCTCACATATATGTAGCAGAGTTTTTAATAGAGCTCCTGTCTGTATCACCAGTGTGGAGCTACACCTTTGTAAGTCCCATAGTCAGCGATGTCAATCAGCTGAATAAAAGTGTGCACGTGCTGAAATGCTTTGCTGACGGGGAAATGCAGGCTGCAACAGCTTACAACCTGCAGGGACCTAAACTGGGACCTGAACGAGAAAACCACTATAACATACTCTCTCCCAGATAATTTCCCCACCTTTCAGTCTTCATGAAGAAAGGCTGCAAAGCCTCCCAAACACTCATACTCTGCTCAGAAAGCTGATCAGACCTCAGCCAGTGCTCACGGATATCACAGGAGCAGGGAGCAGCACGTGGTACCTTCCTGGTCATTTAGGAATTGCAGAAGGAGCTAAGCTGATACTGGCTACTGAACTTGAGGTCAAGTTTAATTGTTCTAAAGTAGTGCCATGGGAAGGAGGGGTTTAGTTAGTTTCTCCAGTGGAGCTTTCTGAAAAGCAGCCACTGACTCAGCTTGTTTAAAACTGCCTTAGGAACATGTGGTCCATAGGGCAGAGGTGCCCACTTTAAAGCACTTTGGCCATGAATGTCCATTCCTGCTTGATTTACAGGAATGTGAAACAGGTAGTTGTTTGACAAACCAGAATGCATTCATTCCATGCTCTTTCCCCAGCTCATAAGCCATGCTAATGGTATTAATAAGGATTAATGGAGGCTTGAGAGCATTAGGAAAGCATCCTGTATGTCAGCCCTTCAGCAAAGCCATGTCTTATTACATTTACAAATACTTCTCACCAAAAAAAAAAAAATAAAAAAGAAAGAAAGAAAAAGGGACCCCAAACCCCTCCTGCAAGCTCAGAGCTGGTGGCAGAAGAGTTGTTCAGCTGAAGGGAGGTGGAGGACCCTTGTGCCAAGCAGAGAAGAGAGGGGCAGCTGTGGGAGGGGAGGAGCTGGCAGGGCTGGCTCAGCCCCGGTGCCAGCGCCGTGCTCCGATGTGAGCTCCAGCTGGCAAAGGGGAGCTGCAGAAACGCTGCTCTCTTGCTCAGCAGATCTGCTCTTAATTACCTGCCTGTAAATCAGGATTCATTTAATAAGTCTGTGGAGCTGGACAGTGTGTAGGCTACAGTACCTGCAAGCTGAATTTCTCTGCCCTGGGTAAGTGCAGGTTTCAGCTGCTACTGTGAACAACTTTTATCACAAATTCTACACTTTGCATCACAATCCAGAACTGAAACTGTCTTAAAACATAAAGGTGAGTTCAGGTAATGATTTGTACCACAAACAAGAGGGTTTCAGCTGCAGCAGCAAGGCAAAGACACCAGCTCCCAGCTGCAGCACAGGGCCAAATGTTGCCCTGAAGTCCCCAGTGCTGAGGTACCAAAATGAGCAGGAATGAAATAGTGTAGTACTCTGTGTATATGAGAAACATGAATGAGGAGAGCTTTTCTGAATGAAAGAAAATCAAATCCTGACCTGATAAACAAATGTTTTTAAAGGCCCTTGACACAGGTCAGTCCCAGACATTAACAATCCCTGGCAAAATTGGGTTAGATGAGACAAGTCAGAGGTGCTGATTCCAGCTGAAAACTCAAGTGCTGAGTGCTTTGAGTACCTTGTGCTGCTTTTACATCAGAGTTGTAGGATGGCATATTTTGTTTCATAAGAGCTGACTGTCAAGGTCCTGTTTTGGTGACTTTAGAAATGTGTTTAGGTCAGAAAACTACTTCCTTCTCCATTACTTTCTGAACCCTGTTAAAAGTAACCCATTCAACTTTTGACTGCAGAGTTTATCCAACTTTAGGCCACTGTATCCTTCCAGCAGCAGCTCTTTGGCTTCTGTAAAGGATGAGTGACTGGCTGTCTACCACAAAAAAATGAGCCTTTTCCATCACTGTCTTCATTTCTAATTTACATCCACGGCACTTTCAGTTATATTCATAATTTTTGTCTCCTGACAAGGAAGCTTTTCATACATCCATTGTTAAGTAGAATCACCAGGAATTTCCAGAATTAAGAGGGAAAGAGAAGAAGAAAGAAAAAAGCAACCTTCTTTTCCTTCTTTTTTTTTTAATGTCTTTTGTTTTGTACTCCAGCCAGATGGAATTAGGGCAATTGTTCACTTGCAAGTACTATGGAGATTAACGAGGTCCAGAGGCAGAGCCATGAGAAAATAGAAATGTAAAAAAGTGAAGTTTCCAAAAATACAGCCTCCACGATACCATAGGGATGGATCAGATTGAATGTTTCATCTCACGGCCTGACTGGGCAGGCTGCCTCATGTTCTTAGCTTATTAAAAACCTGAACCCTTTCTTCACCCTCTCAGGCCAACCCCAGTGAAAACAGAGCTGTTGCTCACGACTTGCATGTCTGCAGCCAAAGAGTCACGGCCCTCACTCGGCCAAATGTTTAAGACCTTGAAACTCGTCTAAATGTTTTAAACTGTTCTATTTGCATTTCTTTGGGGAGCTCACTTTGAATCAGCATGTGCGGTTTTCTGAGTTCTGTGAGAGAGGGAGGGAGCACTGGGAGGCTGCTGTGATTAAACTGGGGGTCAGATTTAGATCTGGGCTTCCAGGCTCAGACCACTTCACTGAGGTGCCCCGTGACCCCAGCAGAATACCCAGGGACTCAACTCCTCCTCCTGCAAACACAGGCTCTGCTGAGATGCTTACAATTGATTGGGATGTCTGAAACTCCAAAAGGTCAAGTCTTTCTCATCTTCTTCACCAAGGCCAAAATGATCGTAACCTGCAAATGCCAGGATTGCACCTTCAACCATTATTCCTGCCTGTGGTGGGAAGCTTCCCAAGGCAAGGGAGGAGACTAAAAAGCTGTCCTGCAAAGGGCTTGTGCCATGCTCTTGCTTGCAAAGTGGTTTCAAAGCAGCAAAGGTGATGTGCAGAAGCAGACAGCAGTGACCCACCTGCTCATGATCTATCCAGAAAGGCGTGAGAGGTCTTCAAGCTGTGTACTTGCACACACTAAACAGTCCTGATGTGAAATGTTTGGAGACAATTACTGCCTACCTGAAGTTCCCTAATACTCAAGAGTGTGTTATGTCAAGCCGTTGGCACAAGAATATCTGCAGGAGTCATTCACATTGTGGGTCCAGCTTTACACACACCCGTGGCCAATAGAGCATTTGAGTCTTAAAGTTGTGTGTGGAGAAGGAACAAGGAGAGCAGCTTAGAAAATAACACATTGATTATCATGCCTTGTTCCTTTCAGGTGTTTTTTTAACAGTTCCTATTCTGCTAGCAAATCCAAGACAGGCTTTATTAGAGCAGGAAATACTGTTTAAAAGTGTTGCTTTAAACCATCAGATGAGGTCTGAAACTTGCTGTGTTAACAAAGCATGGAGAGGAAAACTCACAAGGCAGCTAGTAAAAAATTTCAGTACTCAGTTCATGGGACAGTTAAATTTAAAGCTACTCAAATGACTCCTGTGTTTTACCTGCTGTTGCTGCCACACACAGATCTTGTCACTTTAAATCTTCATTTGGCAATTTTCTGTTCCATAACTGTAGGGTATATACTTGGATCCACAGAAGTATAATATTCTGACAGCTGTTTCCTTTGCTAGCAGTTTATTTAAGCACATTATTTGGTGCAATTTAGACCTCATTCAGAACTACTTCAAAAACTTAAAAAGACTCATTTCTCCCCCTGCTTGTCTGTCTGTCTGATACCACTCCAGTCATCAGAGCTTCCAGTTCACATTATCATTTCAGCCATAGTTAATCAAACTCAAAGAGGAAAGGCATATGCTTTCAGGCTAGATTTAACCTTTACATGGGTGCCAGAAAATCTTTGGATATAGAAAGAAATAAGAAGAAAATGCTTCTGCTGAGAATATCAGGAGGGTATCGCTTCCATTTTTAAGGGTTGCTCCAGAACTTGGATTATATGAAGCAAATTAGCTTCTTTGAATGAAATATGATTTGGGTTTAAGACTCTATAGGAAATTCTTGTTCTTTATGCACTAACCCCTGGAGCTCAGACGTACTCTCAGACCTGCAGGTATCCTTGGTACATAATTCCTGCTGAAAACAGTGGGAATTCATTTCCTCAGAACAGAGAATAAGGAGGGTTTTTTGGAGTGAAGTGGCTGTATAGGAGCAGAAGGAAAGAGAGGAGTTATCTGCAAGGCATGGCAGAGGTTTGTGAGACAGGAGAGGTGGCAGAGGTGTCCCTGGCCTTGCTGCCCAAGCACTGGGAGGGAGCAGGGTGCTGAATGTGGCTCCTGAGGTGACACAGCACCCAGGAGTGGGGAAGGCACAGCTGCTTTCAGGAGGCTGCAGTACATACGTGCGGGTTGAACAAAGACCCAACTCAGCCTGGACTCATGCCCAAGGTTTCCTGAGGCCTGAATAAGCATCATGTCTTGTTTGCTGTTTGAGCCTCTCTGCTGTGCTGGAAGCAATGAGGAGCTTTCGGAGCCATGGCAATGGAATCATTTTGCAAGTCATGCTAAAGGAGACCCACGCCGTGTTTCCAAACATCCCTCACCCCAAAGTTACGCATGAGACAGAGAAGTCGACGTCTGTGCCTTGAAATCCCAGTTCCCAACCTGGTTCCTGCCCCCTGGCAGATGGCAGAAGCTGTACATTGTCATGCATCCCTCCTGCAGCCTCCAGCCCCGCTGGCTGCACCCCTGCACCTCCTCCTGCCCCAACCTGTGTGTGCCGCAGGAGGGGCTGACATCAGGCTTACTAATGTGGCTCCACAGCCAGAGATATCCATCTCCCAGAAGTAATTAAATTAACCAGATTTACTCAGGCTTTCACCGCATACTTTGGGTTTTCCAGAGGGCTGCCAAGATGTGGGGCTGAGCTGTGTGCTGGGAAGGGTGGGAAGGTGGACAGGAAGCTGGAGGTGCCCATCATGAGCACAGCATGGAGGAGATGCCTTTGTCCACTGCCTCAAAGCCGGGTTTGCCTCTTCCTGGCAGCTGGCAAAGGACTGTGGAGTTTTGGGAGGAGCCCTGCCCCGGTGCAAATCTCGAGACAATCTTTGACTGGGGAACAGGTCCTTCCAGGTTATGTCTGCTCCTACCCTCCCTGTGCTATCAGGCTGCATCTGATGTGGGAACTCTTCCTCAGTTATAAACTAATTTGTAGCGGGCAGCAGAGTGTTTGGTGGTTAGAGGAGGGAGGGTAGGGAGGCATCCCTGCTTCCACCAGCAGATCCAGGCATTTCAGCTGGCCCCCAAAGTTCAGCCCAGCAGATTAAACCTGCCAATCTGCTGCTAAAATCTGTATTAGCTCATTTTAAAGTTAGTTTAAGTAGATCTAATCTGCAGTTCAGTCACGGCGTACAGTGTGTACAGTCTTTTATTCAGCTCCACGTCTTTCTCCTCTTAGCAATTTACCCAGACCCGCTCACCATGAGGGCACTAATTGCCTGGATGAGGTGCGTGAGATTTAGCCAATGCTTCAAGTATTTGGGCAAGTCGTGTTAAAAGGCCGATGACTCAGTTTATCCACCTGTGTAATGGGGCATTCCCTTTGTCTCAGTGCTGTTGAAAGGCATAATGAGATCTTGCAGAGATGTTGGGCTGCAGGTATTCAGCGTCTCCCAGGGCTTGGTCATTAGGTCTTGACTAAGCCAGCCTTGCTCCTGAAAGGAGAGGCTGAGACTTCCAAGAGTCCAGCAGGACTGCTCGGATGAGGAAGTGCTGGAGAAGTTGCTTTGTGAAGTTCTTTGAAGCTCTTTGGAGAGCAGCAGCTAAAGCATAAAAATTCCTGCCCTTGCCAATTTTAATGAAATATGACCAAGTTTGTTTTAGTGGGGTTGACTTCAAAATGTCCTTTTGTGATTGAAGAAAGCAAAGTGGCTTTGTCAGCTTTGCTTGTGAGGTAACAAAAGTACTTGAAATGGAGCTGTAAAGGAGCAGTCTTAATTTAGTGGCAGTTGGTATCATTCAATAAATGATAGACTAACAGCAGCTAGTGTTTGTCTCAGAATTTCCCAGGCAGATTTCTCCAATCTTGGGGAAAGAAGCGATAGCGAAGAATAAAGTTCAGGAATATTGAAGCCAAAAATGCCCTTACAAGTCTCTTCTGTCTTAACTGTACAAATGCAAAACCTGTGGACAGAGGGTGCTTGCCCTGGAGAGGTGAGTTACTGCTCTCAGATCTCCCAGGAGTAGTGGCAGCTCTGGTCTAACTCTCTGGCCATGTTTTTTTCTTCTTTCTGTTTCTAGTTTGCCTTTTTTATGACAAGTACTACAGTGAAGGTCTGCTTCCTTTTGTTCATTTTTCACAGCTTTCCATGATTCCTGGCCCAGTTAACTCTGGCCTCGTTTGGACAGGCTTCTGCTACTGCAGCTCTGATTTTCACCATGGAGCTGGAAAATCAGATGGTTTCAAATGGCTGGAGGGTGCTGTCAAACAAGTGGGGATCAGCTTGGGCCCTCAGTCAGAATGTGTGGGATCACTGAATACGTTTGCTTTTAGTGTCTTTATGGGTTAACATTGCTACCCTTCTAAATGCCAGATGTGAGACAAGGGCTGTTTTCTTAGGGAAAAAAGAAAACCAACACTATCCTGGCACAATTACTGAACAACAAGACTTTGTAAAGGACAAGGAAAAAACATCTTGTGGCATCTCTGTTCCTTCACCCGGTTCCCCACCTGGCAGTAGATGTGTTCACTTTGCAAATGTCACTTTGTCGTAACACTTTGTCCTTTGCTGTCTACTAAATTTTATGCAATGACAGTCATGGTGAACTAAAGTTTTAAAGTCCTGAGGGCTAGTTCCATTCTCACATGAGATTCCACCTAGCCTTTCCTGAATATTTTAATTCAGCTCCGCATCTTCGATAACTCAGCACTGCTTGGCTTGCAAAATCTCAGGGTTTATAGTGGGAAGGGGAAGGAAACAACTAGCACTTCACATTGCTCATACTCAAATAGTAACTGTGATGGAAAAGTTAGGTCTTTCAGCATCCAAAAGTGTGTGGTACAACCTGGCCCCACTTGTTGGATTATCCCTTTCCCTACTGCATGTCCTCATACTGTGACAGCAAATAAGCATACATGTCTGGCTTTCTGCCCCCATTAGCCTCTCCATTTCTTATGACCTTCCAATCTCTTCGGTCCAGGTGTACCAGCAGGTTACCAGCCAGTGACTTAATGACAAATGAGCCCCTTCTCCACCTAAGCTGTCTCCGTGTCCCCTGTGCTTCTGCGGTTGATGGAACACAGCTCAGGATCTGTTGCAAATTGTTTATTTTATATTGCTCTATCAGGCACCATTTTGTATGGCCAGGATTAATCTGCTGCCCAGGCAGAGCACTGGAGAGGAAAACAAATACTCAGCTTCTGAATAGAAAGGTGACTGGGAGAGAGATTGTGCAAGCTCACTGAGCGTTACTGTTACCAAACATCTGTGCTGTTTTGCAGGATTGTGCAGATAACCAGAATGAAATGACTTGCCCTGAATGATGGGAGAGAATATTCAAGATATTTCTATATCTCTCAGACTCAGGATGTTGTACCTCAACCACCAATATATCGTTGGGGATTTCCCTTTCTGACCATAATATCAAAGCTAAAAACAGATCAGAAAAATGCCTGGTTTAAAATGAGATCTATTTTGTGGGTTGAGAGAAAACCACTGAAAAATCCCGGATCATTCTGCCAAGCCTATGAATTACAAATGGCAGACATGCTGGCTCAAGCAAATCCTTAGTTGCCAAACGCTCACCGTTATCTTCTTTACGATGTTCCTTGCAGGTGTCAAGCTGCCGTGAGCTTAGCAGACACCACGGATTTCCTTGAACAGGCTAATACCTTTCCTGAGAGACATCTGTAGTCAAGACACAGCTGGAAACAAATGTGTCCTGTGTCTTCTCTGTCATAACTCATCTTTCCAGGGAGGCTCACGGAAGGACTCTGTGCTGTGACTTTTCCTGTTTAAGGCAGGACAAAGCACCATCCAGTGCTGAGGCATTTCAACTTCTCCAATACCTGGCCTGTAGCATTTCCCTCCTTACCTGGGAATGCAGAATTTCTCCTTCTCCCTGGCTGGCTGTTGGCTGTGCCCTGGTGTTGAAGAGGATTTGTTCCTTGTTTCAGAAGAAACATGGTTAGACCTCTGCCCTCTCTTCTCCTCTACGTGGCTGCCACAAGCATCAGGCTTTGTTCACCCATGTTAGATTGAGAAGGATGGGTGTGGGAATTTGGTGTTCTGCAGGTAAAGAGCCGCTTTCAGCAGTACCTCCTGTTCCATTTGTTCCTGAGGGTCTTTATGATCCCGTATTCCACAAGTGGCTGAACTGGCTGCTGGTTCCTGGGCCTCTTTTCTGCCCATGTGGGCTTCCTTTGCCCAAGCTCTCTGCTCTGGGATATGCTGATGGACAGTTATCCCTTCTGTTCTGCTGCACTGTGGTCCCCTGCAGGGACTGCTGATGCAGCAACTTCACAGCGGGACCCTCTACAAGAAGAAATCTTGCACTTAAAAATCCCCTGTTAACAACGTTCAAAATATGATCCGTTAATCAAAAGCACATTGCTAAAAATACTCCCAGTGCTTCTCGTGCTAATTCCAATAAAGAATAAACTTTCACGGCAATCTGTAAGTCGGGTGAGTTTTCAGTAAAAGTATACACAAAGAAAAGAAAATCTATAACTTTCGAGTAATTTAATCGAAAGGATACATTTACAACTTGCCAAGTATATTTTGGGAATGTTGTTAAACTAATGAATTCTGAGGAATGACACCACTTAGATTCAACATGATAATAAGCACAGAGATCTCCCTTGTTGATCTCAATTTCTTCCCACTGGGAGCCTTATTAAGCCTGGCAGTGAGTCTCAGAAAGTTTTTGCTAGGAATGGGCTGTTAGGACCAAAAGAATACTGTGCCATTAGAGGTGGAAACAGCCAAAATACTGGGGATAAGCAAGAACATTTTAAGTTGGGAAATCTTGAAAAGAAAAAAGTTCTTTTTGAAGGGCAAATCAGAGGAGTTCTTAGCATTAAAATTGTCTTTGTTACATGTTTTGTTCAGCCAGTCTAACAAATAGAGAAATCATATAACTTTGGTGACCACTCACACATTTCAGTGGAGAGCTCTTGAGCAGAGTCCTGCTGTGATCATGTCATGACCAACTGGGTATAATTTGTTTGCACCATTTCCTTGCTGAAGAAACCCTCAAGAAAGGCGAAATCATAAAAAAAAAAAAGAATCGTGATACGTTCATGTAAAACCTCTGAGTAGAAAAACCAAGAAGATACATTCCTCCATATGAAGACGTTCATAATGAATAATTCAACTTGCTATACTAGTTACTGCAAGTCCTGCCCTAGTTAGCCAGGCTGCAGAGTGCTGAGTTAATGAAGGCTACTGCTCTGACAGAGAAGAGAAAGAACAAGATTTCAGCAGACTTACAAATATATCTCTCTATCTATATTTTAAACTTCATTAAGTGGAGTTAATAAAACTACAAAAGCACATCCTTGGTGTGCAGTACATGAGTGCTCCCATTAATTCAACTGTTGTTCCTTATGTTTAGAGCTAAGCAAATGCTTTTAACGATTTGCTAAATCCAGTCTCTGCTCCTTGGACTGGAAGTTACCTTTGCATTTGTACTGCCCAAAGAGTCAAGAAATGATAAAGGAACAACTCCTGAAATTATTAAGAGCTTGACCTGTCTGCATAAAACTCATAATAATAACTCTTTTGTCATCAAAGAGATTCTCAGTGAAGCCTGGGAGGGTGTAATTTTCTCGGGGGCCATTGTGCATGTGATCCACAATGCTGTCTCATCAAATAATCAAGCACTGTGCTGCCGCTGGGATGTGTCAAGTTACACAAAGAAAATTATGCTTTTTGTGTGTCCATAAAACAAGAGTTCAGGGAGGCTTTTTGGGATGGGTAGTATTAAAAAAAAGAAAAAAAAAAGAAGAAATATTTTCCATCTCCAAATGCAAGGCAAAAGAAGAAAAAGTCCTTTTCCTTTCTCCTTAAATCTTTCTCCTTAAATAACAGTGATCACAAGCAGCAGACTGTTGTGGCAAAAGAGCAGAAAAAAGCACTTAAATGCATAACTCCAAAACAGACAAAGGATAATTACAAGGTAGACATGACATAGGTGAAGTGGCTTCTGCTTTTAAGGAAAACAAGATTAAGGAAAGCAGTACGGTTCTTTTTTTTATCCACCCAATCTAATCCCAACTCCAAGCAAGGAGTGGCACAGAGACATCACAGTTTGGCACTATGACCCCAGCTGAGGAAATTGCCAGAGCAAGTGCTTGTGGGCCATTAGCATGGTGCGCTAAATGTTCAATATGAGCTTCGAGGGCTTTGCTGAATTTGGGGATTTGGAGCATTTTAAGCACTGTTTGTTTAGAGCTGGATGCTTTTAATACTGTTAATTATTTGCAGTTAGAAAGAGATTTGCACTAGTAAAACAAGCTCTTAGCTGTATGCATGCTATTCTGGTCCTTAACAGTCTCACTCTCCACTTACTCTGCTTCTCTTTTTAATATGGACAATATCTCATATGTTGCTTTTGTCTTCTGTTAGAATTTAAGCTCTTGCCTTAGGAAATGTGTAGGTCCTATCTGCAGTTATTTTCCAGTTCTAGGTGTTGAGTTGGAATTTAAGAAGTGTTCAGCTCCAGACCAGCTCTGCTCTGCTGGAGTCAGTGGGAGTTTTCTGCATTGGTAGGGTGGGATCTTGGTGTTCCAGGAAATTTCCTCCACCAGTGCAAATAACTCAGCAACTCACTTTGGCAATGGCCAAGTATGTTTCATGGTTTTTTGTCCGTGTTAAGTTACCGAAAGTCTTTCTTTGACTGAATCCAGGATTAGATGTTTGCATTTTTAGAGCTCTCAGATTTAGCTCTTGTTCCCAGTGCACAGGCAGAGACTCTTTACTGTAAAATCCGTAACTTTGGTGTGTGTCAGATCATCTTATTCTGCTGAGAAGCAGAGTTTGCTGCAGCGGGTGGCTCGAGAACCTGCTTCCTAAGTCACATCAGAGGTCACTTTTCCAACCACAAGCTGAAAAATCACTACAGCTGGGCAAATATTGCAAAAAGCATTTATCTAGGAGAGCCCACGTGTTTGCCTCAGTGACACTTGCTTTCTGCAAACATTCATGTAAGCAACCTTCTGTTTGCACAGTAAAACAAAGTATTGCAGAGACCATACTCTAACTGTGCTCACTTGGCTGTTTGGAGAGGTCCTCCAAAGGCTTGGACTATGAAATTGTACATGGACTAACGGAATAAAACCATTTGATTATCATGATTCTTCCTTGACCTTCAGAAATGGAAAGGAAAATCTCAAAATATTGCAGGATTTGTGATAGAATTATGACAGCTGATAACCAAATTTAATATCTCTACGCTTTTTTGATCTTTGTATAATGGAGATAATACTTCTTTAATGCTAAAGGGCTGAACACAAGGATGAAATCATTTAAAACTTTGGGGTTCTCAGCTTTTGAACTGGAAAGGGCTGCGTAGTAGGCAGACAGATTAAAATGATGATCAGTTAATAGGCACACCACTTAATGGATAAGTTGTTCATAGAATAAAAGAGAAAAATTTTGAGTGAATTTGGGTTTGCGCTATTGGATTGCAGTGCTAGTGCTCAGCACTCTCAGTCGCAGCTTCCTTCTACCCCTGAAGGATGTACCTCCTTTACCTGGGGAGGATTTTTCTGTTATCACCTCGCACCCGAATCTTAACCACCAATTTGCAGAAAAACAATTTCACCTGTCCTTTCCCCAGCTCTTCACACTCTGAGCTGTTCTTGCAATCTCTCCAGTTTGCATTGTGCAGGGATGTCTGTTATCCTGCCTGTCTTTAACTCTGTCTCCTCACATGTGGTGTCCCTCTACTTCCCTCACAGTTCTGTGTCTTCTGACGACGTGCACACTTCACTTTCCATCCCCCTCTCGGGGGGCTCACTGATGCGTGAACAAGCCCCCACCTCTGCTCCCAGAGGCGCTCCACTTCTCACCTCTCACCATTACCCCATCTGTATCCATTTATCACCACTTTCCAACTTGTCTAACCTCGGTTACTGAGCCATTCTTTTTTGTAGCCAATTGAGAATTTCACTATCAATGCTAGACTTATTAACCCTAAGTCTTTTATGCGGTATCGTATGGAGGAAAAAAAAAAACGCCTTGTGGAAGTCCAAGTCAATTATGTCTGCTGCTTCAGCCCTGTCAGCTCTCATCGTCACCTCCACTCCAAGGAGTTAATCATATTTGCTGAGGATGACCTACTCTTCATAAATGGATTCTGCTGGCTGCCCTTGCTTAGCTTCCCATTGCAAGAGCCTGTGTGGCATCCATAATCTCTCCCAGTACTGGGGGATATGGTATAATAACTCTCTAATTTTGTCATTCCTCCAGCCAGCTGCCCCCATGTACCACTTCTTTTGTCACCAACAGGAGCTTGAGAGTGATTTCTCCCCTAAAGAACTGCACCAAAATGACAGCCCCTGTAATAGGCACAAGCACATAGCACAAGGTGACGGCTGATGAGCTGCTGAGCTCCAGAGAGAAAGAGTGGAGAGAATTTGCAGGCACCCAGGGTGAGCAAGAAGATGCTGGGCTGTGTCCCTGCCGCGGGTCAGGAGCAGAGCTGGGAGCAGAGCTGGCTTCTCCGATGTCCTTGGGCCTTGCTCTGGCTCTGACTATTTTTATCTGGGAGCCTCTTGGCAATGATGTCCTCCAGCACACGAGCAAAAGGTACACGGCTCCATGTGTATCATTGGGGTGTTCCTGTTAACAAAGGCTAATCAAGCAGCAGATTGGAAAAGCAGAGCTGACACATGTGATGAATGCACGGTGGGGCAGAGGGTGATTGTACGTAATGAAATATGTCAATTCAAGTCATAATGAAAACAAGGAACTGATGACCTGTCAGTGAGGGTGGAATCCATCTCAGTGAGGGCGAGCTGTCTGTGCCAGTGCCCACAGGCTGGGCTGCTCCTGGCATCAGGGGAAGGAGACAGTGTCCCCAGAGGATGACCCGCCACCCGTCACAGGCACTGAGCTTAAGGTGACCTGTCCTCCAAAGGGGCATGTCTTCACCTTCTGTTGAAGAAGCTGCTTTGGTGGCTGATTTTTAGCATTCTAATGCTAGGAGAAGGCAGAAAGGCTTTTCTAATTATGTGGCTTGATGTAGTTAAACACTCTTTTGGATTTCTCAGAGTAGCTAAAGCGCCCTTTCTCCTCCCTACCCCACAGGGCCACGGACGACATGATCTGATACCAAGGCTCCTCAGGCGAAGAAGGGAACAGCATTGCCTGTGGATTATGATAATTGCATCAGGGGAGCTGCTAGACCGAGCTTTGTACTCTTACTCCCACGTTACCCATAGTCCCAGGCAGTGCACTGAGGCTGTGGCCTTGAGGAACAGGGAAACCCTACTCACCCACAGCATCCAGCAAACAACAAAATCAACCTGGAACTCCTACAATGAGAGTCTCTTCTGTACTAACTGAATACCTGCACTTTGGAGGGTCATGTTGAAAAGAAATGAGGCTGCTTGCCATATAAATAGGCTCCAGGTAGAGGTTATATTTTTTAGACTGCAGTCTAAAAGGTGGCAGGGGTTATAATTTTTATCTGTGATTACCTGTTAGAACTGCAGTCAAACCCAGGTTACAGTACAGCAACAGTAACTGCAGTCTGAAAAGTAATATCAAGGGAAACTGAGCTTAAACTCCCCCAGAAACGAAAAAAAAGCGAGTTCTAATGATAATCCTTGCAGAGTAGGTTTGCCCATCTTTGTCTTCAATGGGAAATTTTTTTATATCAAAACAGTCATTTTGACAAAAAGGACTGTTAAGTGTCACTTCTTGCTAGTTAGTCATGCAGTTGTCCTTAATATGTGCAGGTATTTCAGGTACTACAGAAATGTCATTCCACCAACACAACTTCTTTTGTATATCTGGACATGAATCTAATCATTGCAGTATATCAGTAGCAGCATAATAATTAGATTCTCATTGTAAAATGAGGAAAAGCTCACTGTAATCCGTAGGATCAGATCTAAATAAAATACTCTAATTTTATTGAGAATGGCATGGATCCACTTGTTCTGCGTTAACTAACATCCTGAGACCTCCAAAGATCTTCATCAAGCACATGAAATCTGGGCTTCACAACTTCTCTATTCCTAATTACACAAATTAGGAGGCTTGTGTTTAAAACTTTTGAGTTGCTTTTGGTTTATATATCTCCTCTTCCCCACTCCTAGTAACCGAATTCTAAGTAAAACTCTTTTTTCCTTATTCTTTTTTCCCCCGCCTCGGTTGTCTCCATCTGCCTGTAGTTAAATGTGGAAGCCATATGAAGTCTGTGTTGCCTTTCTCGTGTTTTCACAGCAGGCTGTTACTGCAAGGGAAGCTTCCATGAGGAGCCAGGGACCATGCACTGCATTAGCATCTGAGCAGGCAGTGCAAAAAATCAGATCTGATTCTGCCTGTGGAAGATAAATGAGCCAGAGTCCCCAATGCCCAAGATTTGGTCATCTCTTTATGAGTTCTGAAGTACCTATTAGCAGCTTGGATGAGTGCTAGGGGAGATGAAGTCTACCTTGAACAATGTTAGAAAGCTGAATCAAATCACTTGAAATCTCCCAGAGGGAGAAACAGCCTGAACTGGTTATAGGTTTATATGAACACTCTGATGGTGGGGGAAAAAGTGAGCAATTTTTTTCTGGAAGAAAAGCCTCCCAAGGATTTACTCTTATCTATAAGAGCTACTTCTCCAACCACTTCATGGATGTAGTTAGGCAGATTTGCGGAAGATTTTATCCCCTGTGTCTTTTCCGTCAAGAGGTGCAACCTGCTGAGATGAAGCAGGTGAAAATGAACTTTTCCTGTGCTCTGCCAAGGCGTGTTCAGGGTGGCCCTGAGGAATATTTCAGGACAGTATGTCATTCCAAAGCACTACACAGTCAAGGAATGTGGATCCTGTGCTCACATGTACATTGCTGGACACAAAAGAGTATGAGCACACAGTTAAAACTGAGTTACTCTGACTTAACAAGTCACTGTGTGTCAGTGGAGCCACAGGAACTGCTTTTGGATTTGTTGTTAGCAAAGCAGGACTGCTGAAAGTGCCTTCAAGCTTCCAGCTGGGGTTCTGCTTATTCCTGGTTAGAAATGAGCTCATCTTCACTGATAACAGACCCTAAAGCCATTTGCATACCTGTGCCCCAAATCTCTCTATGCCAGGTACTTCAGAATTGGAGTTCAGCACTCCTAAAGTTTGTCTGGGTTTTGTATCTGTGTTTGGGACCAGAAACTGATAGCAGAGGTCCCAGACATTTTTTACCAGTCTTGGGCAGAGGTGGCTGTGGCAGAGAAGTGACAACACAGAGGCAGGGGCAGTCACTCTGTGCATAGGTGGGGGTACACATCTCTCCAGCATTTTCCTGCTCACCTTTCCATTGCAGGACTGGGAATAGCAATGTTCTCTGAACTCGAGCCCACAGAGTGGGTGGGAGAGAGGAAAAACTGCTACATCCTTTTATGTGGGAGAAGTGGAGCCATGGAGGTCCTACCACCTGACCACTGTCAGTGCAGAAGCCTGTGGTGCAGCCAGACAGTATTTTCCAATCCCGGAAAAGTGGGACCAGAAGAGGGGGATTCCTTCCTTCTGCAAACAGTTGTCTCCACGACTGCCCCTGTACTTAGTTTCACAAAAAGGCCAAAATGAGTGAGCTGGGAGGAGCTGATGTTTTTAGAGTGGTGAAAGGTACTGAGCATGCTGCTATCAATGCCCTAACTCTGTTTGCATCAGGGACGCTCCAAATCCAGCCAATTTGCTGGCAGATAACTCTCTCATCCCCCTCCGTTACAGCTTGCATAGTCACTCGAGGCCTTTCCTTAAAATCTTGGTCTGGGAGGATGAACTGAGATCCAGCTGAACGCAGTTCATTTTCTGTTTAATGCATTCAGTGGATGCTCTGAAGCAGATTTTGATGCCAGACATCTGTGCTGCTTGCACGCACCCAGGAAAGGCTTGTTCTGTCATGACAGAGCTTAGAGCAGGATTATTCGTGTCTGATTGTGATGCTTGGTAGCAACTCCTGAAGCCTTGAACATTGCAGAGCATCAGAGGCTGTCACTGTCAGTGCTTTCTTCACTGCAGGGAGCTATGTAAGTAATGTTCAGCCTAATTTAGAAGAAAAATGAGTTGGATTTGCAGCAAGAGTGATTTTTCTACAGTAGCCAGTGAAGTGGAACCCCAGGCAGCGGTGAGGAGATCCCACTGTGGGATGTGTGCAGTGACTGAGGGGCTTAGGAGGAGAAGAGTTGTACCTGAAGGGCAGTCACAGGATGGGTGATGGCAGTGCTGTGCAGCAGATCCCTTGCCAGCAGCTCAGACTCTGCTTTGTTCCTCTGGAGTCAGGACTGTGAATATGAGGAAATGTTTTTATCTATCTATCTATCTATCTATCTATCTATCTATCTATCTATCTATCTATCTATCTATCTATCTATTTCCAGGTTCAGGATAGTCCTTAGTCTAAAAGCTATTACACTAAATCCCTTAGAGGGTTTTAGGCTTCTCCTTTGCTCAGTGTTTTCATACCAGGTGCTTGCTTGTGCTCTCTCTGAGCTGGGGTGGGACAAGTGACAACTCAGTGCTGACACCATAATACCATCAGTCTATTCTGACCTGAAGAAAAAGAATCAGCAAATAAAAAGATATTTCAGGTTCACAAGATACCAGCTTTGCCTTCTGTTCTTTTCCCCTCTTTGCATGGAGCAAATGGTCAGTGATGAGTTGACCTTGAAGCCGAGACCAAGAATTTCAGGTGTATAAAATGACTTGAATGGAAAGCTTGGGATCCTTACAGCTCTGCTTCCCCTGGGAACAAAAGAACTTTAGAAGCACAAGGGGAAGCCAGAAAAGCTTAGTTAAGCCCTAATGATTGCTGAAGGAAACCAGTAAAACTAAAAGAGGAAACAAGTCCCAGTATAAACCTACCCACCCGCTCTGACCTGAGGAGGTTACTTTGTGGGCTGTGGTTTTGAATGCCTACAGTTCACAAAGACCCCCTCCTCCTCTCCTGCCCCCACACCCATGGTGGTGGAGGGTTGGCAGGGCAGAGGGACTGCTCAGCAGGAAAGGAATTTTCCCACCAGGCATTAACCAGGGAGGAAAACTGATCACAGGGTTTCCCGCAAGTGAGGCACTGCAAAACAAGTAATACAAACATCCCAAACCATTCAAAATCACGGTCCTTTCATAGCACCTGCTGCCTGCACGGGACATCCCTGAGAACTGATGCCTCAGCTCTTTACCCTCACGAGAACTCTGAGGCAGTGTCACAGAGGTACTGGAAAAGCCCGGAACAGGGATGTAGCAATGGAGAGCAGCAGGAATTCTGATGCTGTGAAAGGAAATACAGACTTGTGGGAGCCAGCTACACAGCAGAAGGTAGTAGATCCTATCCAGTTGGAGAAGTGTGAGCCCTTTTCTGGACTCTATTGCTACTTAGCACCTATAGCAATCAAGGGTTGTTGTGCTTGCCCCAGGACCAGAAATCTCTCTCATGGGGCAAAGACATCTGGAGCTGATTGATTGTGCCCTGTGTTACCTGCCCTGATGTCCCATCCACTGCCCAGCACTCACCCCAGGCTGGAATCTCACTTGTCCTGAAGGCCTGATGCATGGATTCTCTTCCTTTTCTTCTTTGTCCGCATATGACTGAAGAGTGATGAAGGCAAGAAAATCCTGCAGAGACTACTCTAAACATGTACTACATAGGAGAGTGCAGGAGGGAAAGGTTTATGGCTGCAGTGGTAGATATCTAATCCTCTACAGCATTTTTCCATAGAAAAGCCACATGAGGTCCCTAAACTTTTGAGCTGCCTCAAGCAGCTTTTATCAGCCCTCCTTCTCCTGCTTGGCTCACGTATTCCAGATGCTGGTTTGAAGGGTAGAGGGAGGCTGCTAATTTTTGAGCCTGGTGGTGTGGGGTCTCTCCACCCACCACTTCTGCATATTTAACTGTTGCCTTGGGTTTCTCAGCTGCTGTTGGGATTGTCATTAAACTGTGCTCTACAAATCTCTTCCCAGAGTATCCTTCCTTTCCAAAGAGAAAATTTTTCAGAAGACATCTTATGTACCTTCTCCACAATAGCACTGCCTTTTCCTTACTGTGGTTGTACCAGCATTAGAATTCCTCCAGGACAGAATGTTGATGAGTAGCTCCAGATCAACATCCAGAAGCCTCCCCAAGCCTTCCCAAAATCAGAGTGTAATAACAAGTTCAGGTAGATCCCACTCATCCTTGTGTTATTGTAACTCTTCACAGAGTTACAACAATCCAAGCTTTGTTATCATTAAGATAAAGCTGCAGATTTTTCAGGCAGACGATGCCTTAGGCATGGTGCCAGCAGCCAGAGGATTTTAGTAAAGTAAAGAAGTACAGATCAAACACTGTTATCAGCTGCTCTAAATAGGAGTTATAATCCTTTGGGCTCCTCAGACACAGGCAACTGAATGCTCTATTGGGTTTTTACACCTGGGTCTCCCTAAGAAAAGAGAATTCTTGGAATAAATGCAACTTGTCTGACATACAGAGGGAGAGCTTTAGGGAAATTATTTCTCTGCTACATTATTAAGGGTACAAGGCTCATACTTGAAGCTTACTAGTATTAGAAAAAGCCCTGAACAACAGGGGTTTGTCTTTGCATTAAAAATCTTGTTTTCCTTTTTTCCCCCATCCTTCTGTTTCTCACTTTTTCTGCCCTCTCCTTTTGCTTCTTTGTCTTTTATTTTTGGTCCACTCTCTCTCATTTTATTTGATAAACAGAAAAGGCAACAGCTCTGGAACAGTCAGTGCATTGTCAGGGGGGCTGCCTTAATCCCCTGAAGTCCCTGAGGAATAGAAGGGCTGTGTTAAGTGGGCTTCAAAGGCAGAAGGTGGAATGAGGTGTGATAGGAAACCAGCTCTTACTAACTGGTTCACTTCAGGCTAGCTTTAAATAAATTGCAGCTCTGAGCTGCTTGGACGTTGACAAGAGGGCTGTGATATTTGTGGCTGCACTACAGAGAATTTCAGCCTTTTAGAGCAGGAACGGGAATAACCTGAAAGGATTTAAAGCTGTGAAATTGTAAAGCAAAATAACAAAACAAGCCTCTCAGTGTGGAGGCTCCCTGAGCTTGTTCCTGGATTGCTTCTTTCGTAGACAAACTTTACCTGTCTCTTAAGAAAACACATCCTGCATTCCTTGTTATTTCCACTTGATTTGGGGAGTGGCTGAGCTCTTTGGCAGCAGCTTTGAGAAGTACCATGGATGTATTTTCCGGAAGAACTCGGGATAATAGGAACTGAGTTTTAGAAAAACTGCTATTTAGCACCAATTTGGGAGTTACCAGAATATGACTCTCTGAAAAAAATCCAACTGATCCCCACATTGGGTGCTGTGAAGTGAAACTCTCAGTCCTGAAGTGCAAATTGAGCACTGCCAAAGCAGGATGTGGAACATTTAGGGCTCATTGGGGTCTCCTCTTCAGCTAACATTACCACCATGGATGTTTGTGGGTGTAAAACTGCACCGAGTTTATCTGAGTCTGTAAGACCAGGCTGAGGCCCAATTTTTTGTCCATTCAAACTAAGTCAAATTTTAAGTACAGCTTATTCCCAGCAGACTCCTAACAGGCTCCTACTCTCCAGGGTTTTGGTCACAATTTGAGTATTATATTCTGTCTTGCTCCCCACTGCTTTTCCATCCTTAATCACCACCAATCAAGAGGCAGATTGTTACAAATGTTGGCATAATTGCTGGTCCACTGATATAAATCAACAGAGAGAGCAATGAGATGGTGTAGATTTATATCAGATGAGGCTGTTTTATAAAGGTGACTGTTCACAGTCGAAGTTCATCAACAGCCTCTACATGTGTAGAGGCCTGGAATAGAGAAAATAATTTTATTTCGTTAAATAACATTTATGTTTGCAACTCTGGCAGTAGGAACATCTTCATTTTTAATAAATTTCACTTAGAAATAAGTTGATGGAGGTGTAGAACTCTCCTCCATGTAGGTAAAGATGGCTTGGTAGCCATTCACGCGGGTGACAAGTGTCCCACATCGCTTTTTCCTGGCTCTGCTTGGAGGAATATGGATGGTGGGGAATCCTTGAGAGCAGCTACACCCAAATCTGCTTTAACAAGATCAGCAGAAACAGGTCTGCCCACACCTTTCATACAAATTATATCTGACCCTCAGTCTCCAGCACCATTTGTTTGGGGTGAAGTAATAAAATCCCCACAGGAGGAGTAGGAATAATCGCTTTAAATGATTGTGGAAACAACCTAAATTGCTACCACAGTTTAGAAGGGTGGAATATGGTTTTAGCTGTAAGACAGCTTTTCATTGCTCTGATAGGATAAAGAGGCCTTAAGGTAAATACAGTTGCAGCTTCTGCCTCCTCAAGGGCTGATTTGCATTCAAAATGGTGCAAATAAGCTGGTTTGGGTGATTGACAAGTGAAGAGCACTATGTAATTTGTGTACATTCATCTCTCCAACCACAGCCAGTCTCCAGTCAGGCAGTGTCCCTTTAGGGGCCACTCTGAGCCAGCACTGGTCAGACTAAACCCCAGCAAACACAGAGCCTGGGCATGAGGGGAAGGGCAAGGCCGAGAGCAGGGAGCTGAGTAAACACCACGGGAAAGAATGCAAACCTCACTGCGGGCATTCCCGCTGGATTTCCACAAGATGTGGTGCTGTGCCCGGCACATCCGCTGCACTTCCCATCACAGCTCACCTCCCTCACATACAGGGCATTGTCAGCAGAGCCGTGACTCAAAGGGAGGTGAAGCCACACAAGGGTTCAACCAGAGACCAGCGGGAATCAGTGAAAACAGGCGGAGCTGGCAAACCCAGCCCCGGCAGGAAAGCCAAGCTCACCTTCTGCAGGGTCAGGCTCTGTGGAAAGCTTGGAGCTCCTGGTCAGGTCCCCTTCCTACTGCAAGACTGGTCTTTTTTCCACAGCTCTTCACACATCTCTGTTTTCCCACCTGGCTGTGCTGTGGGAAGGCTTCTGGGAGGGGTGAGTGCAGCCTGTCCAGCAGCAGCAATTCGTTCCATTCCCAAGAAGATGGGGCAGGAGGCTCCCAGATGGTAGAGCTGGCTGAAAAGACAAAGCCAAGTTCAGTCATGTGCCACAAGCAGTTCCTCACAGGCTCCAAGACTGGAGGACAGCTTCCAAAATACCCTTAATTAAAAAGTAACTTCAGTGGTAAGGAAAAGTTTTGGCTTTTATGAGGTTTTTTTGAGAGAGAAAAGGGAAATTATCTATCTATCTATCTATCTATCTATCTATCTATCTATCTATCTATCTGTCTATCTATCTATTCATCCATCCATCCATCCATCCATCCATCCACCAATCCATCCATCCATCTATCCATCCATCCACCCATCCATCTCCATGGATATATATGTATGGTTATATTGATGTATGTACAGATCTATTTTGTGAACACATCAAAGATTCAACTCCCCAGCTGTTGCTGAACCTGCAGCTCCAAGGAGAAGTGTAGGCTGTGGGAGTGGTGCCCAGCTCAGAGCCGCTGGGATGAGCAAACCAAAGGAGAAGAAAGCCAGAGCTGCAGGGAAATGCTGCCAGGGGAGGGGGCAGGTAAGGATGGGCCATGATCCTGCCAGTTCTAGTCAATGCCCTGCTCTGCCCCTGGGGAAATGCAGATGGATGTCATCCCGTTCAGGTCAAATTGGAAGGTACCACCAATCCCAGAGACAGCCCGTATCTCAGGGCTGTACCTGCTCACTGCCTGCCTTTCAAACACTGAGTCAGCCCTGCTGCCTAGGAGTGTGAATGTTAATGACAAAGAGAAGCAAAGTCTCGGAGCTGTTAGAGCCCACCATGTTATCAGTGTGGATGTATCCTTCCTGCCTGGATGCTGCCAGCTGGCAGAGCTCCATCCCCCAGGGATGGCCTAGCAATTATGCAATAGTGTGGCCTTGCAAATATGCCTGCTGGCCCTGCTGAAAGCTGCTAAGGCAGTCACTGACCAAGACAAGAACAGAAGAACCATGTCTCTCAGGTAGAGCCCTTGGTGACAATTCCCACTGATTTTGTGCTAACTGTTCCGAGTTTTCAATATCTTATAAAAAAATGAAACGAGAAAGGACTCCCCGGATAAATGTATGGATAGAAATCCAATATGCCAAATGCCCCACTGACATTTAAAATACTACATAATCTAACCCAAATATTCATACTTAGGGTGACAAATGTGCATATGATGACAGTTGCAGTGAAAGGGGGCAGTGACCAACGCTCTCCCCGTGACTTTGGAGGCCTAAGTTGAATCAAGAGCAATTCCAATTCAGGCCAGTTTCAGGTGGATAAAAGAGTTTTCTCTTTTCAGCCTTTTCCAAATCTCCCTGTCTCCTGAAATCAAGTCATTGAAGGTAATATTTCAGAAAGCCACGGAAGCATTTATTCCCTTGCGAATGCAACTGGAAATTTAACTTTGGACACAGGCTGAGCCAGTTCACTCCTGTCACTGCCTGCAGGGAGCAGGGTGCTGAGCTCCCACTGCCTTGATCAACTACAGCACTGAAGGGACTTCTACCTTGGATGATCCATGCTTGGGTCCCTTCAGCTTACACTGGTAGTGCAGGATGGGTGTGAGTTAATGACCCAGCCTCTCTGCCTGTAGATGAGTTCTTGCTGCTGGTTCTTGAGCAAATTTTTGATGTCTCCAAAGCTCAGGTTGGGAAAGCCCCTCCATTAACTGGGAGCATTAGCAGTTTCCAAATGCAGAACTTCTTGGAGGTAATGACACCCCATGCTGTGGTCAGGGAAGATCCTTCTACCATTTGCCTGAGGAGCAATTACTACATTTAATTTTCCAAGCTTTTAATCTTTTTAATCTTGCACTGAGAGGTTGATCCTTCTGCTACTGAAGTCAATGGCAGTTTTGAGATGGACTTGAATGAAGCCTGAGTCAAGACCAGAATTAACTTTAGATCAAGGTGATGCTATAAGTGATAAAGAACACGAATGGGAAAGAGAAAGACTGGTGAGTTGGCTGGGCATTTCCTAAACAGGTTTGTTTCATGCTTCTGAAATTGCAAAGGGTTTTTTTTGTATAAACCAAAAGTCATTTCCCGTTTGAATGTATAAAATGCAGTAGTCCTTTAAAACAGATTCAAAATTGATCATAGAGCTCTCCCTCCATTCATAATAAATCCATTTTTACTAAAATTTAAGTGATGGAGAAGGCAATCACCCTGTGTCCATTTTCAGTTATTTAGTTCCCAGACTAATCAGCAGCAACTTGAGAGTTTAAGGTTTATGACATAACAAAAATTAAACATATCCTTTTCTCAGACAATTGTTCTGGAGAGGGTAATTACACAAATACAGTCTAAGCTTATTATCTTTCTCTTGTTTTTTTCTTGTCCTATCTTCCCTCCTCCTCTTCCTTTTTACAGTACTACATTTCCTACATGTGTTCAGTGAAGCTGAAAATGATATTTTGATAATGGGCACACAATGAACATGTAAGAGGACTGGCTGACAATGTGAGACTTTGTTAAGGAAAAGAGGATACAATGAATAGCTATAATTGGAGTCATTAATGAAGGGACTGCTTTTTTTTCCTGAGGAAGGCTGCATCTTAATGCTTCTCAGGTTTCCTTCTCTATTTATACAACACTGTGGAGGTCAAACCCAAAGTTAGGTCTTTCCTGGTGATGTGTAATGAAACTTAGGTCACTAAAGAATTTGTTGAGCACTTTTTAGCCTACATGTATTCTGCCTAAAGGAGATTCTGCCTTGCTTTTTGTGGGTGTTCTCCTCTGTTCTACAATTTGCAAATGAAAATTTAAATGAAAGTATCAAAAATGCTTGCATATCCCTGGCTGATATCATTTGTATTCCAGTAATATCTGGGAGTCTTGGTCTGGGACAGTGCTCGACAAAGAGCTGTATAAACACATGAATACAGATAATCCCATCTGCAGAAGTTTACAATCTATTTCTTATAAAACTTTATTTTAAACTTTGAAGTGGCACTGAGGCTGTTTATCCTCATGACTTCAAGAGAGCTGTTCTCATGAAAACTCACCTGAAAAAATAGAGAGACTTTCTAGTTCAGCAAAACCCCAGTGGCTTTCATTCCAGTCGTTTGTCAGAGCTGGCTGCTCTCAGTGATGATGCATCTCTTGCATTACCCTTGGTTATCACAGGTTTTCCCAAGGCCAACAGGAGCAGCAAACCCAGCTTTTCCCTATTCCCTGTTCCCATCTCAGCCTCTCCTATGACAGGGACATCCTGGCACCAGCTTGGCTTGGGGAGCATTGCTACTGGGGTGGCAAAATCCAGCTTCAGCCACATTTCTGAGAAACCTGGAAGTTGCTGGGAAGGTTGGGTTTGGCGCCTGGATTTGCTGTATTCTCCCCTCCCTTGCTCAGTGGCTGTGTTAAGCTCTTGCCCAAGCACCTCTAAAGTGAACACACAGAGTGTTTCTGTGGCTGAGAGGAGGGAACACACCACGAAGAAAGTAGCTGTTAATGTTCCTGCTGACTGTGAGCCTGAAGAGCAGGTGCAGGGCAAGGAAAGGAAGAGAGGGAAAGTTTTCTCCTTAAGCAGCAGCAAAGTAGTAACATTTTGCCTTATTGCTGAATTGCTTTTCACTAGAATGGCCTGCAAAGGAAACCCACACTTCAATACCTCCATTTCCTTAATGACAGAGAAATCCTGAGATGAGTTATTCAGTGTCCACATCCTTCCTGTTGTACGCATCCTGTCCACAGCAAAGGAGGCTTCTTAATAAAGTAAGTATTTTATTTTTTTTTTTCTTGTCCCCTCTTTCCCTCTGCACTGCATGTTGTGATTCACCTCTTCTGTCTGCCCAGAGAGGAAGAAGAGGAGGCACACCTGGTTCCACAGTCCATTAAGCTCAGAAATGCCACTCCTGAGGGCCAGCACCCTGTGCCTGAAAGATTTAGCATCTGGATTGCCAGTGTGGGATATTTGAGATGAATCTGATATGCTCTTCAGGCCAGAGGCACTGAAGTTGAGATTATTTCCGTACTGGCATAGCCACTGAAGAGAATGAACCAAATTCCAGGCTCAGGTTCCCCTGGGTAAGAAAAACTCAAACCTACTGTGTCCAGAAGTGAAGATCTGCTGTAGTAGCAAAATGCTGAGCTGCTGTTCCCTTTAACCACTTTTTTCCCCAGTTTCATTTTCCATTTTTATTTAGTATCACCCATATTGTGGTGGAAACTCTCCATGTTGACACCATAGCAGTAAGGCCAGAGTACTCACTACAGGGAGGGAAAAACAATTTATATTTTTATTTTAAATATGCTGGATATGAGATGGTTTCCACACTCCGACATAAGGCTGTGGCTGTCTAAAGAGCAAAGCAGACAAGGCCTTTTAATAAATGCACCCATTGCATCTAATTAAATATCTTCAGAAGATTAGAACAGTTACAAGAACTGATAACCACGTGAACGGGGAAGGGATGCTGAAAAACCCCAACTTGCCGATCTTCAATTTTCTTATTTTTAATGTAATGCTATATTACCACATATGGTTCCACATGCAGTGTTGGGAATCTATCTCTGAACACAGCTCTTTTACAAGCTTGTAATAACACCAGATGTCTGTGTGGAGAGAGGGAGGAAGGGACTGCAATTGAACTGGGAATTGGACCCTGTGGACTACTTGAGCCCCAGAGCTCCAAAAAAGTCTCTTCCTTTCATACAGCACCACCTGTATTATTAACTGGCATCTAGAAATGGAAGATGCTCTGGGTTTTTAGATATCATAATTCCCTAGCCATCTGTTTGTCTGAGGCTAACTCCATGATACTGCTGCTTCTGCCACCCTGAGTACTGAGCCATTACACAAATAATGTAACAAAACCACTCTGCTTTCTGTTGCTGTTGGTCTTTTTCTCTAAAATAGCCAAACACAAGTATTTTGTTGTTCCAGCTCAGCAAAAGACACCAGATGGGCTTGAGAGACAAAGTGCAGATTTATTCTCATGATCTCACCAAAGTGGGGGCAGAAACTATGCCCACCTGAAGGGACATTGTCACACAGTGGTGGGATAGAGAAGATTTCTGTGCTTCAGTGTGGCAGAATTTCATCCGTACATCGTTACAATAATAGATATTATGTATATATATGGTGTAATTATGCATTCACAGCATAATTTGACTCCAAAGTGAAGTTATATGTTAAATAACCCTGACTTCCTACCTGCTGTTTTCCACAGAAAATTGAGTTATCTTGCAGATTTACCAGCTTTCAATGTGGGCTTTTTAAAGACATCTTTGACAGTTATTCCTTTTACTTTGCTTGGTTGTTGAAGGGAACTGGGGACAAAACTCTTTTTAGATGTATTCTAAAATCTCAGTCTCTGTATTCAACAACAGGTATCAAACATTTATGAAGTCACTCACATCTGTGGCTTTTCTGTGACAGAAACAAAACTCCGGAAAAACTCTAGCAGTGTGCTCTGGCCAGGTAAAGACAATGGTACTTAAGTATTTTTAACTGTATCCTAAAAGGTGACAGAATCAGAATCAGTCAAGGTGAGGAGGGATCCCTATGATGATGCTGAAGCAGCTGAGATGGGATCCTGGTGATGGAAAATGAGTGTGAAACACAGCATCTGCTGCTTGAATTATCCTGGTGAGAGCCAGTCTCCCTCCATCCACTGTACTGGGAGCCCACAACACTCGTAACTGAGGCCTTGGTGAGATGTAGAGAGCAAAATTTAAGTCTCCCAGCACCTACTCCCTTCCTCAGTGGCACCTGGCTGGTGGCAAGTGTTTGATAGGAAGAAGTGTCTCCCAGGATGGGAGTGGTGCAGAGCAGCTCAGCTGTCAGAGCTATTGTCTATCCAGAAAGGTCCTCATACTCATCAGTAAATTGATTTTAGTACCAAAAGTATGTGAGAGTGGTTGAATTCTCTTGATGCTATCCTTCGCTCTCTACTAAAGGTTGAATTACCGACAACCTGATGCCCACGAGAGGGGAAAACCTGAGTGGACACGGCTGTGGCTGGAATGGTGGGACAGGGTGTGGCTGTACCATGTGGTGCACCACAGCAAAGGGACTCTGCTCACCCCTCCTGGTAACCTCAACCCATGGAAGGAGGAATGTTTTCTGTGCACCTCACACTCTTCTGTCTCATTTTTGGAGGAGGATGTGGCCTGGAAACCTGTGGTACACCCCGTGTGTGAAGGGGTGTGCACCAGGGCCACCGTGTGAGTCACAGGATGAAATGTTGTCAGCAGTGGGGCACAACAGATGCTGCACTGTTCAGCTGTGGTCCATCGGGAGGTGAAAGGTGGAAAAGTACCATAAACCCTCATGTGTGCTCCCTCCCCTCGAGCTGGTTTGTACTTGCCTTCCAGTGGGCTGCCACAGCCTGCCAGGCCCTCTATTCATCACACACTGCCAGCATCCAGGGTCACCCCCCCGACCCCTTAGCGGCTTGGGTTTGCTTCCTCAGGAAGGTTTTGAGGCCCATAAAATAAAGAATCACTGACAAGCTGGAAACTGATTTCTCAAAGTTTTTAAAGTCTGGAGACCCATCCTTTCCAATTCAGACAAATATTTTTGTTGCTGCTTGGGAAACCAGTGCTCATGATGTCAGGGATGTTTTGGGTGAAGGACAAAGCACAGCGTCAGAGCTGCTCTAGGATGTGGATGGAAATTGGCTGGTGCAAGCCATGTGTAAAGTACAAGCACAAAGCTTTCCTGTGGGGACAGGCAGGGCTGGGTTAGAACTGAAGTGTATGGAAACACTAATGGATACCTGCTGCCTCCTTCACTGCTTCGTGAGTTGCTTCCCGCTTCTAGGACCAGACTGTTCTTTCCTGCTCCCTGAACTTAGATTGCAAGGAGAATAAATGAATGCAGAACAACAAAAACTCATGGGGGCAGAACAGGGACACCCTCAACCCTCCCACACATCCATCATGTGCCTTTTGGAGCCAGTTGATATTTTGGCCCATTGGAGATTTTAATTTTTGCTCTTGTGCTCTGCCTTGCTGTTTAGGTCCCAGAAGCAGACACCTGGGAGCCACTACTTTTGAGGGAGAAAAAAAAAGAAGGATGATGAGGACACCTCTGCACTTTTTCAGATTGTGCACTTTTTATCCCCCTGCACAGTTTATAAACAGGCCATAAAATACAGAACAACAGTCCTCAGACGTAATAAATAGAATATGGATTCGATCCAGCATTTTAAGAAAAGATAGTCCTACTTACTGCAATGGAGAACAACAGTGCCAAGATCAGATACAAATAGCTGTAATGATTTCTGTGTTTTTAAAGTTTTAGCAGAGAATAATCATAAATCAGGCCTCAAAAGTCTCAGTGTTTTTACCCACAGAAAACTATCCTGCGGCAGCAAGTAGGGCTGAAGGCAGATCACACAGCCAGGCTTTGGTTTATAGAGTGACTGTCAGGTTGGGGTCTACATCCTCTCACACAAACCATCCACAATCACATCTTGTCCAGTCTGTCTCTGTGCTCTGTGCTGAAGGAAGCCACGGCACAGAAACATTGTCACTTCTCCCTTTCGTGTGGAGAGGCTCCACCTGCCACTTTATCCGTTTCCCTCTGATCCTTTCTGCTTATCCCTGGCTTGGGATGAAGGCTCATCCCCAGCTGTGTATTCCTTAGAGCTGGTGCTCAGGCTGACACCTAAGGGAGGAGAGAGAGCTTTGATTCTCCATCACTCTGCAGCTGGTTTAGTCATTTCCACCGGTGCAGAATGGACATGAGTCCCCACTCAGGCAGAGCAGTGAATGGTTACACAAGGTGCACTGGCAACGGGCAACGAGACAGTGGAAGTATTGATTTAGCAGACCATGAGTGAATTTTTGTTGTTTCTTTTAGAAATGTTCACAAAGTTTGGTGCCAAGAGCAAAGATAAACAAATTTATCATCCAGTGGTGGAAGGGGAAAAAAATCACCACTGTGGAAATTCAGTTCTACAAGTTTTGTAATGCTAAACGTAAAGGGACAAAGGAAACAATATTCATTTTATTCCTTGCTGTGGTAGTGGACATATATTAGCTACTGGAAGCCTCAAAGCACTACTTAAGGGATTACAAACTCTGTACATGCAGCTCAGCAGTCACTGAACTATTGCCACCTCTAGGCTGCAGCCAGACAGTCATTAACATGGCCTTGGATACTGGCTGGGGTTTTCTGGGAATTATTTTAAATTGAAATATGACAGTTGATGGAAGTCACACCGAAATGTTTTACTTTGGAGGAGGAATTGAATTAAAAAGGAATGTTTTGCTCTCAATTTTATTGTGATTTATATTTAATAAGTGAACATTCTAAAAATAAAAATATTTTCAATCTACACACAAATATATATATATGTTTAAAGAAAGTTCAGACTAATTATTTCACTGATATGTTCTGAACACTTTTAAATTTCAAATTCCTACTTTTCACCCAGTATTAGGATGGGAAAACTCTGAACTGAGAAGTGCTTGCGGATAGGAAAAACTGTTTCCTGCCCACCTCTCTTGGCAAACCACTATGTTTCTGTTTGCTGCTGAAACTTGAAAAAGCAACAGGCAACGGAGGGATCAGAGTTGTTCTTCCAGTGAGTGAGAAATCCTCCCAGGATACAGATTTGTTCAGTAGCATGTTCGTGGCCATGGGAATGTTTTGAAAGGTGAGGTTTCTCTAATAACTCCTGTGGCTTCTTCACCGTGGGAAGGTAAGGCAGCGATAAACATGCCCTCTAAGTCCCTTTCCACATTTGTGTTTGCTCTTCTGCTGGAAGAAAACATTTGTCTGACTGATTCTCGAGTGGGAAATGGCTGTACCACACAGTGTGGCTGTGGAGACTTGCACAGGGGCTTTGGGTGCTCTCCACCTTCCATGATGTCTTTACCTTCTTTCCCCTATGAGGAAGAATTCCTACCAAAAATGCAGATCCAAAACCGTACCAAATCGCCTCTTCTGACTACGTCTAGAAGACCCATGGAAAAGTGTATTCAGAGGAGGTGACCTCAAACCAGAACTCTGTCTCCACTCTGCAGGAGAAAGCTGAACTCAGGTGTCTGGCTTGGTGATGTGAAGATCTCAACAAAGTGATTATTTCTAACTACAGAGCTACTTCAGAACCAAACTCAAATGTCTCTGTTTCTTTCCCTGAAATGACTGAATGAGGATGTTTTTTGCAGTTACCTGCTCCTCACTAGCACAGCACCCATACATTTCACAGCTCCCACTAGAGAAAAGAGAGCAAAACCTTGTCACTTGCCCGGAGGTTTGATGCAGCATCTACCAAAACAGCGAGTAAAGGCAATGGCCACAGTCATCTTGGGAAAGGAACAATATCTAAATATAACAAAAGCAATAAAATAGTTCTTTTCAGAGAGGAAGAAATTATATTGGGGCAGAGCAGGAAAGGAAAGATCAACACAGTCCTTTGAGGTCTGTAGTCTCCCTGAAGAAACTGAAGAGACAAGGCTTTCCCCTCTGATCCAGGAAGATCTCCTCCTCTTGAGGAGACCTTTGACCTAATGTCAAACCCCTCCAGAACCCAGTGTTCAGATATCCAGAGTTCTGATTCGGGGCTTGATCCTCAGGCTTTAAGTCATTTGCACAAGACACAGTTCTGATCTGTTCATTTGCAGCCCAGGGCTGGAAGCACACATTTCCTCTGACGAGGGTGTTCTAAGCCAGTTCATGTTCTCAGGACACCTGGGAGAGGTGGATCTGGGCAGCACAGAGAATCCTGGGCGAGGAAGGGCTTCCTTCATCAAATGGAGTGTGACACCAACCTGGCTAGCTGGGAAATCAGGGTCAGTTCCCGTCTGACAGCTGATCTTATCAGCAGAGCCCTGCCAGGAGATGAAAGAACTCAGTGCTTTATCAGGTGGGTTAATTCCTCATTCCCCAGAACTCACTCATGTGCACGCCTTTGTTCTCCTCTGCCCCCACAAGTGCAGGAAGGATCAATCCCAGAAATATTTAGAATTAAAAGGGGACGTATTTTTTCTCTCTTGCCATCCCAGGCTTTCAGACCGGGGGGAAAGGAAGGAGGGATGCAGGGTGTCAACAACAATAAGCAGGAGGGGAAAAGATGCCTGGCACTGGGAGAGTTCAGTCTGGGACAGTTTGATCTCTCCCAGAGCACTCTCAGTGCTTGAAGATCACTGCTTTTGACACGTTTCTCCGGCTGCTGAATGAGAGGATTTACTTGGGTGAAATTTAGGCCCGAGGGGAACATGAAGATCATATTCATAATTTGAAGTGACATGTGATTCAGGATTAAAAAGCTGGCTGGCAGAGAAAAGAGCTGAGGTTATCCTTTTGAGCTGTGCTAATGCAGAAAACTGTGTTTTTAATCCTGTTTTAAAAAGGCCTAGAAGGTTTCCAGCTGGGGCAGTTAGAATATAAAGGAGCAGTAAAGATGAGGAATCCCTTTTTCAAAAGGAGGGGAAAAAAACCCCCAAAACAACAACAAAAGATCAAGTTCTGCTTTTGTTTTTCTCTGATAGCAAGTGGCTGAAAGCCAATACAGGAGATTTTTTTAACTACCCTTCCTTTGTCTGACTCTTTAAAACACCACAAGCAGCAAGAGCCATCAGTGGGACAAGGCAGAGGTGGCTGCTAAAGTTGACACTGGTGCTAAGGGGAAGGCTCCTAGCAGCTGGGATTGCAGTTCCCCTCAATTTGTGTATTTCTCTGGGGAATTGAGGCTCCAGGAGTAGCTCCTCCCTTTCTGTCACTGCCCAGAAACCCCTTGTCCCTCGCATTGAGCAGAGAGCAGAAAGGTGCTCCCAACCCCACTGGGTTTAGGGTTGTGGGATTAATCTCTGCTCCCTTTCTTGTCACTTTTCCCGAGAGCCTCTTCATTGTAGCATGAGAGTGAGCTGACATCAGTGTTTATTGTTCTTACTACACTAATTTCAAGGTTTTGGTTGACCTTCCTCTAGATCCTGTATTTTTCTCTACCATATTGGCTCTCCCTCTTTCTATTCTGATAATATTATTTGACTTTGTTCATCAGAGTAATTTGCAGCATTATGGGGCAAGAACTCACTTTTCAGCACAGATGTTTCAAACATAGTAAAATGGAAGTTTATATTCCGATCAGTATCTTAAAACATGACATTTTCAAAGTTAGCAAAATGCTTCTTGAAGTAATGTGCAGGATGAACAGCAAATTGCATATTCATCAACTAACATGTTAGAAATGTGGTTTTTCCCATATTTACCTCAATAGTTTCCGAAAAATTTAGGTAACTTCCGCTGTAGTTTTTCAAAATTGCATTTCACAAGGGAAACTTCAGGGTTAGTTGAAATATTCTGTTATGACACACTTGAGCTGATTTCCTTGAGATTTTTGGGGGGGCTTTTTTATCTTTTATTATTTCACCTAAAGTTCATTTCAAAATATAAATTTGAATGAAATGAAGTGAGAAAACAAAGTCACTGTGCTCCAACAAATGCCACATTATTTTCCTGTTTTTCATAGTGGACTTTCATTCTTTCTTCTCCTCCAAAAAGCCCTTTTAAATTGAAATATAATTTTTTAATAAAAATCAACACTGACAAAAATAAACTTCTGTCCAGCTCGGTTCAGTCTGTCACTGGTGCACCGGAACAAATCACGTTCAAGTTCCCTGTTCCTCAAGGTACAAGGTATTTCCTAGATTTCTTTTCCCCCATCTGGAAAACTTCTCAGCCCAGACAAAAAGAAATGATCCAAAGCTGGAGGAAGTCAATGAGAGCTCTTCTATGTATCGACTTCGGGTTTGGGGAAAGCTCTGGATCAATAGGGTGCTGTTATTAATCTAATAACCTATATATAGAATTTAAGTGTGCCATCATATGAGGTGTTTTAATCATCCTGTGGAATTCAGCAGAAGGTTGTTCCACTACATTTTCATGGCTGAAAAGGAACACTTACAATTTTTATCCCCCGCTCACCCTGTTGAGGCAGTCTGGCCAAGGCAGACACACAGCATCTCTCCAGCATCACCCCTGGATGCTGAAGTCCCATCATGCAGCCTTGTTCAAATCCTTCTGATAAACAGGAAACTGAAGGAGGAAAAAAAGATTAAAGACTGCAGGGACCTAACCTTAGGATATGATCTGGCCTACAAAAACCCTTCCCAAAAGAGTGAGCTTTGTGGGATGCTTCCATTGCTGCTTCCACACTCAGGGAAGGGGGAAACTACACCAGAACCTAAACCTCTGTCCCAGCACTGTTTGCACTTGTAAGCTGAACATATCTGATACTGGAACATTAAGAGACCATAAACATGAAACCCAATGATGCTGTTTTTTACTGAGACACTTTTCAGAGTAGAAGAGCACTTTCAGTGTGACAGATCTGGCTGCAGGCCAGCGGATAACACGATCCTCCAGGGAGCTTCGCTACCATTCCTGGGTACACTAAGAGTACATCGTGCATATTGTATGTAATCAGGGAAGCAATTTCTCCCCTGGGTTCTTAATAGATTTTCCTGCCTTTACAGCTTCATTGGTAATTTTTGTTTGTTTTCTTGCTCCTAGTGTTGGCACATCACAAACTGGATGTTTTTGCCAATTGCTGTCTGCGTGGCTGTCTCCAAAAGGCACCATTTTGGGGGACTGAAGGGTAATGCCTGATTAGGTCGTACAGTTTGTTTCTCTGCCACTGAAGAATAGAGTGGTACTGCACAGGGCTGCATTGGCTAAGGAGATCTTGCTGTAGGTGCTCGCCCAGCGAGGTGTAGCTGGAAATGCTGTTTGGAGCTCCCTGGAGGAAGTGCCAGCTCCCAGTCTGGATGTGTAATTGATTGCTTGCCTGTACCATTACCACAGCTGTGGTCACAATTACAGTAATTACATGGGCAAATAAACGTGCAATTGCATGTTCCCGGTTCTGGAAATCTGGGCACAGGTAATTGCCAAAGACCACAGGGACACTCTGCTCAGAAGAGGAGATGCAGCATCACCCCTGGGCTGGGCTGGAGGACGTGCTCACCTCCTTCCTGGTGTTTCCCATCTCCTCATCGTCTATCTTGGAGAAAAATAGGCTGGATCCTGTCCTGAGTACCTCTTCTTGGACTTGCACATGTAGCCTGAGCTTCTGAATTGTCTTGTGAAAGCCCAAACAAAGAAGAGGCTGGCCTTCCTTGTATATCATTGGATCTGCACGGGGAACACGCTATAAATAGCATCACCACACATTATCAGCCGCATTCCTTGAGAAACCCAAAGCCAAATGAGATCATCCTTTTTTGAAGGAAAAAAGTCCTAGGCATATTTGCAGAGCATTTCTCTAGGTTACTCTGTCCAGTATTATTTAACAGCTGCCATTCCTCTTTGTGTACAAGAGTTGGCTTTTTATCTGTCGGCTTCCAAAATGAGCTTGTAAATCTAATTCTAAAATATAAGATGTATCCAAACTTATCTCAAAATAGAAAAAAATGCCAAATTAAAAGCTCAATAAAAGTCAAATATAAGATTTTCAAAGACAACATTTAGTGAAATATAATCAGAATTTCATTGTTAAAAATAAAATTAACATTATTTCTTTTATTCTATCATTAACACACAAGTTTATAAAAATTGCATTAAGTGTAATTTAAAAATCCATCTTATATTGTGTTGCTATTTCAGTTCAGAGTGTAATCATGTAATCCTTGCAAAAAAAATCACACAAACACACACTCAGAATTACTGGTTTATTTGAAAACAACCACGAGTCTGTTTGTCTGTAGATTATTTTAAGTGTCCATGGTGATCAGAGTGCAATAAAGCATAATAAAAGACCCGTGAAAAATGATAAAATAAAAAACACTCTGCTTTTATAAGTAGACTGTTATGAGACAGACCATTTTCTCTGAATATATAATTTTTATTCTGTCTCTTTAATTTACATGAATAATTAAAATAGATTCAAGCAATCCTATGCTCCTATGGTTTTTCAGGATTAGAAGAAAATGTACTATAAGAAAAGACCGATGAAGGAATTGCAGCAAATCATAACAGGGAGCCTGATTAAGGGTAAATGACTGATCTGAGTTTCGAGCAAATATTGAATGAAATACCTTCGTGTTAATTGATTTTTCATCCCAAATTTCAAATTATACAAATATCTAACTTATATTTACAGTCATGAGAATGAATAGGAGGGATAAATATCCTAAAAATTCAGATTTAAATCCTAATAGTTGAGCTCAGCTTTCAAAGCCAATTATAGTTTCAAAGTGAACATTTTAAGGCAAGAGTTGCTATTTGCTGTGCACTTCATGAAATATCTTGCATAGATAGCTAAAAGTGTAACAATATGTGTTACATGCACAGGTATAGGATTAAATTAGACTAATAAATTGATATTTCAAGTGGCCACGAGCCACCAGGAATTGTAGTCTAATTGAAGACTTTCAGTAAAGTATTTTCCTCATTTTGGTTGTTTCTCTATCTACCTGTGTCTGTCTGGCCAGCAGCACGAGGGAACCTTTTACATCCCCTTCCGGGTTGGAGGAATAACCTACAGACAGCTTTTGCAGAGGGGCACAGCGGGAGATAACTGGAAAGAAGCTCTTTTGTAGGAGATGTTGCCAGGGCACTTGATCATGCCCAGAAATCCCACCAGTGTTGCCTAAGGTTGGACAGCTTGGGCTCTGTCTCTCCAGAATCTGGGGTGTGCCAGCCTGGGTGCCTCCATCTCACCTCATTTACAGACCCCACTCCAAGCTTCAGGAAGACTCCACATTCCCTGGAGAAATGTTGTCCAAAGAAGCTTTTCCCCACCTGTTTCGGGACGGGAAGAGACGTGATTTGGAAGAATCCACCCCTCATGTTTTGTGTTTGCATAGGTGAATAACTGTGATGAAATTCAAATACCCTGCAGGCTGTGAAGTCAGGGCAGGTGAGTCCCAGCCCAGGGCCAGTCCTGTTCCTCTCTGGAGGGAGCCAAAGCAGCAGCCAGGCTCCTCAGCAGAGAGCAGCCGCGGGGCCGTATCCATGCCAGAACCTGGCCTGGCTTTCTGGGACACAGCTCCCCTGTCCAGCCTGAGCTATGAGCCCCAAACTGAGCCCTGAAGGCACCAACACAGCTCCACGTACAATCAAGGTTCATATTTTTCAGCACATTATCCTTTTTGGGCTGGGCAAAGTGAAGTATGTCCATTGCAGGCAGAGTAGGAATTATGATGAGCTTTTCCCAGCTGGACTTCTTGTAATCGTCGCAGGGATAAATAGTTTCTTGAGACTCCAGATCTTTTCCTGTCAGGCTCTAAGCCTGTCTCCAGCTCTTTTGAGCTTGTCAGGGGTTTTATTTACAAGCTTCAGCTAAAAGTCTGTCCTGCTAGACTAAGCCAGGCTGTTTCTGCCTGTTCCCTAATCTCCAGGTTTCCTCCCTCTGCATGTTAAGGAACACTTAGTTTGTTTAAGGCCTGAGGCAGGCATAATTACAAAATTTAGGCAGAATCCTGAACTGACCCCAAAGGTCTTCCTACTCAGACAGAAATCATTTGTCATAATGAGCCTACTCGTAACCTGCTGACCTTGGAGCTCAATTAATTTCACGCAGGAGAAGTGCTCACAGCCTCTGGAGCCTGCTGCAGGAGGGATTTGCACAGTGGTGTCTCCCACTCACACAAGCCAATGTGGACAAATGGGCTTAGAAATGTCTCCAGAGAGAACAGGGAACAGTGGCAGGGCATTGTTGTTAAAGCAGGGTGGTAAAATTAGATATTTCTGTGTTTGGTTGCAGAGTAAATGTGTAATCCTTAGAATAATAGATTAAATAAGCAGAAAGGCAAATTTAGGCTTGTGGGTTAAATTTTACGCCCCTTAAAACTCATTAAAAGACACTCATCTCTGTCTAAGAGAGAAGTGTGCATTAAATGGGCCTGATTTGCCAGCCTGCTGCAGCAGCTCTGTTCCAGACAATGCTGCCCTGCCAGCTCTGCCAGGCACAACTCTGGGACAGGGGATGGAGACAGCATCAATGATCTACAGTGGAAATAACAAGATTGGGCAAAACACTGAAGCAAAGTGTCCATCCTGCTTCCCATAGGCACAGCTGGGGGTTTTCTGCACCACACTGCACTGAGTCAGGCCAACCCAGAACATATTTTGGGATCAGACCTTTACTAGCTGAAGATGAACTGCCTGGACTTGAACTCTTGGTCTTTCTCAGCTACTGGCATAACCTCTGGATTTTTGTATTCTTTTGCCTAAATAATACACAAATTACAGCAAAAAATAGAGCTTTAATCTGAATATTTTTATGTATGTTTTCTGGTCTTTGTCATCTCAAATACTTCAAAGGAATGTCTGTGCAGTTCAGCAAATGAAATTATAAACTGCCTAAACTACCTAAAATTAGCTCTCTCATGCAAACTGGGTGTGGGGATGACAGGGAACAGATGAGAAGGGAGTTGAGAGCACTTGGATCAGTGGATATACAGTCACATCCTGTAGCCAGCTGGGTTTTGGTTATAGAAGAGGGTTGCACTGGGCCCGCTTGTGTTGGAATAGATATTCCTAGCCAGAATAATAAAAGTCTGGCCTGTACCATCTCTTGGCATGGTCCAGCCAGCCTATTTAATAAAGATGAAAAGCACAGTCAAGAAGATAATTCAAGAGACATCGGTCATCTTAGACAATATGAGGCAGTGATTCTTTGTAGCAAATGACTGAACCTGCTTATGCATTTGCGGGAATGCATGTGGCTGGACTGGATAATCCCAGAGCATCTTTCCAACAACCATAACTATTGGCACTTACATGGCACCTTCTGGCCATGGATCCCAATGTCTATAAATCTGTAGGCTTGTAGGTGAGAGCTCAGCAGTGAATCAGAGCTGTGTGATAAATTGTGTTTATTAGGCACTTTCCTTGTGCAGTGGTCATAATAGATTTTCACTAGAAGTGACTCCTGGACTGTGTAAACTCTGTGTGAGCTCAGCTGCTCCATCTGAAGCAGCCAGAAATGTGTCTTAAGGAAATCCCCAGATGGCACAAAATTGGCATTCCCTGTTCTTTGCCACACATCCTTTTGTCACAGGAGGCAGTCAGAGGGTGAAGCCCAGTGCACAGTGATTCAGCCGTGGCAGTCCATAGCTGCAATCACTTTCTTTAGGTAATCCAGTCACACTTCTCTGCAAGAATGGACTTTGGATGCTGCTGGGTCAGACCTTCTGAGAGCAGGAAGGTGGCAGGGAATTGCCTCTCCTTCCTGTGCTTCCCATTTTGCCTTAAGAATCGGCTCATCATTTAGGACAGATCTCCCAGAGTTATACACAGCCTATTAAATAGTGCAAGTGTGCAAGAGCTCCAGCACAGCCCCTTCTCCCTGGCTCAATAAAGCCTATTGTTTAGATTGTTTAACTGATGATACAATTTTCCCCTGCTTTTTGTCACAGTCTGACAACATTCAGAAACTGCTTTTCCCCTAAACTGTTGTCTTAAGTGTTTTCCCTCCTGAGCATCATAGAAGATAAAAATAATGCATGTTGAGTGTGTGGAAGTGTGTATATATATATGATACACGATTGCTGAGCATTTATGACATTAATCTTCACTCACAAAGACAGAAGAGATAACTCATAAGTTATCCCTCTGCTCAACCATGAATATAAATGTCAGACTCCTAATGGAGATGTTGTCTAATGAAATACCGTGAATTATTGAATCTCCTGAGCCATGTGCAAATTTCATTTCTTCTTCCCTTTTGGGTTCAGATTGGGTATTTTTGAGGTGATGCTATCAGCGCTGTGAAGAGCAGATGAAAAGATTCTCTATGTAGCATTAAAGATCTAATCTCCCTAGTGTGGGATGCCTGAGGGGATGCTGGCTGCCCACTCCCATGGCAGCCACAATTAAATGCATTTCAAATTTACATTAAAAACTAATATTTTGGAAACCTCTTCCTTTGAGGATCCAATTGAAAGGTGAAGCTAAAGAAGGCTATAAGAAACAACAGCACATTCTATAAATAGCAGTGGTGTAATTAAATCAATGTAGAGCAGATCAAGTTACTTTGGTGCCAACTCAACACACTTAAAATGGTTTAAGCGTTGTTTAAATAGGTTTAGCTTCATTTAGTAAATTAGTATAGGCAAGCCAAAAATTCTTTGTAATTTGCCATTGCTTCTGGTCTCATCGGCTTGTGTGTCACACTGGCTTATATCATCTTCAGGACACACTTATCAATGTGCAGCTTGGATCCTTATTGTCCCTTTCTGCTTTGGCCTGCAAGAGGGATGGGATTCCTGAGCTGTACATTTGGCTTGTTCCGGAGAGAAAGCTTGTTCAGAAGTGCTGCTGTGTCTAAAGGCAGCACCTTGGAAACCTCTGTGAAAGTTCTTAGGAAAACTTACACTTTTTTCCTGGAAGGTCCCAGCTCAGACCAGCAGTCGTGACCAGCAATAGTCCAGTCTGCTCACTGACCTGCTCCTAGTTTATTCCCAGGCCCATTTTAGTCTAAATTGCACTTGTTTGTGCTACCTAGATCAGAGATTTCTGCCACTGACCCATTTGAACTGAGAGAAGAACAAATGCCTTCCCGCAGCCATCTCTGCTTCCAGATCTGAGGCAGCAGAAACCTCATCAGAAGCAGTGAGTGCTGGCATACAAAGTTTCTTTGCTCAGTTTAACCTGCTCCTTTTATTTATCTGCTTGAGAAACACATAATTTCATTTTGCTGAATCCTGACATCTCCTGCAGGGCTGATCTCTTACTTTGAGTGGAGAATTGGAACTTGCTGCAACCCAACCACCATGCAGGAAGTCTCAGTAGGTGTAAAACCTGCACCAGATAATCCTGAAGATTCACCTTCATCTTTGCAAGGTACAAATAACCAAGAGATGATGGTTCAGAGGGCTGGGCAGCTCCCAGGGAGTATTTAGGGACAGTAATGCCTCCAGCCCACCAACACATTATGCAATAGTTGTGCTGATACCATCACGCTCACCCTCACATTTGCCCCATGATGTAGAGATCTGTTATTATCCCCACTTACAGCTGCAGCACAAAGGATGAGGGGAGAATAAATGACTTGCCAGAAGGCAGATGGGGAGTCTATGGCACAGAAGATTATAGGAGCCAGGTGACCTGTGTCTTGGTTTGGCTCTATGCCCAGAAAATCTCCTTTTCTTCTTCTGCCTTCCTTCTGCAAAATGGAAACCTCTATTGAAATCTCTAGCCCTTTAAGGCTACAAAAAAAATATCATCTAATTCCCAGGTTCGAAAAAATACATAAGAGCCCTTACTTACCCTGTAGGCCTGGGCATGCTGCATGGTTATTCTATATATAAGAAATGACCCAGCATGAGTAATGCCTGCATTGTGATGTGGCACAATTTTGGCCTGAACATTCCCACCGGCCTCTTTTTTTCCATTGCCATGAGTCATCTCAGTGTTGTACACCCAGAACACTGATGGTGTCAGTGGGTGCTGATCCCAATTATCTGGAGAAACCTGATAGATGAGGCACAGCATCTGTGTATGGGATTGCCCGCGTGGCACTGCCACTCCCTGCTGCAGGAATGTTCAGTGGCAGAGCCCTGCGACACCCAGCGTGAGCTCCAGCACATCCTCATCATCATCCACTGACATAGGGGCTGCACAGGGTTGTTAAATTCCTTAAGTATTTATTGGAGCCAGCAGTGCCTGAGGCTCCATCCCCCCCTTCCACATACCTAGCTGAAAATTACTGCCAGCCTTTGCCACTGACCCTTGCAGGAAGCATTGAACCGATCCCCCCTGACAAACTCGGAGCAATGGCTCAGCCTCGCCGGGTGACCCCCGGTGAGGTCGGCCTGACACCGGAGGCGAGGATTGATTGCAGGTAGCAGGTGAGACCCTTTCACTTGGCTGCCCCTGGGACGTGGCCGAGCGCTCCCTGCTCCAGGCAAGACACGCCGTGCGTGGGGATGGCAGCCCCAGATACTTTTATTAGGGCTGCCTGGCCACTCATTATCTTTTTAGGCTTATAATTGCTGGGTGCGCCAATGCTTTTCCTTGAGCACAGCTACCGGGGAGCAGTAGAAGCGCTTCGTGCTTCCCTGGGCAAAAATGGAAATGAATAGGATCTCTCCCATCTCTTGCCTTTTCATCCTCCTCCTCCCTGACTGCCTCTGCTGTGGCTCCATTGATCTGTGGTGAAGATGCTCCCCATTTATACCCCTGTCCAGAAGGAGAGAATTTGATTTGAGGTAATTGTTGTCCGATGCAGTCGATTGGGCCTCTATCCAGGCTTTATGGAAGCAATATTACAGTGGGAGTGATTTTGCTGTTGCAGGGGATTGCATCAATATTTGCTGGAACTGATGTGTTAAGATCAGGAAAGTGACATTTACTGTAGTACAGGGAGTGTGTATTAAGCCCCAAAATTTAGCTGGGAGTTGAGAGACATAACTTTATCTTCATCTGGAATCATTTATCCCAGCTCTGGGTCTTGCCAAGACAAATAAATGTTTCTTCATGCTCCCATGTTAATGCTGTTGTGATGAGCAAAGGGTTCATTTACCTTTTAACCATTGTTCAAATTAAACTGTTATAATCAAGGAGAAGCCCAAATTCTAGGGACCTGACGTATATATGATACAGTTCTTTATCTGCTCTCTGTAGCCTAATATGAGTAGGGTACATTTCTACCCAATTTATATTAAAATTAGATGGAAGACAAAGAAAAGGAGAGAAAGAAAATGCCTGGTCTAAATCTGGTCAGGGTTCTGAATCCCAAATCAAAGGAGCAAGGCATCCTCCATGATAAATGTTTTATGAAGAGCACACACAGCATGGTAATGCCCACAGAAATCTGACAGTTTTCTCTGCTTTCCCTCTCTCTGCTCTATTTTCCCATCCGTGCCTCAGGTCACACAGTTGAGCCTTGTTGCTCCTGTCCTTGCCTGTGGTCCCTGATTCATCACTTTTCAGACATCACTTCTCTGTGTCTGGAAGAAGCAAGCAGGAGAGACAGAACTTTCCCTGAATTTCCTCATCTCTGCACTTCTGCTTCCAACATGCTTGCCAATCTTTCTCACTTGTTTCGCTCTCTCTCTTCAGTGGCGTTTCTTCTCTCACTCCTGTTTCAATGTTTAGTGTCACTTGGGTGGAAAATGATCTCACAGAGTGCTGGGGAGGAGTCCAGGTCCTGCTGGCCTTGACTTTCCTGGGCAGCTTCCGTATGTATCTGCAAACCTGTGCCTTTTTGACGGTCTGTGAATTTCTCCCTGGAGCTGGAAACTGTGGGTTTAGGTGCCTGTAATATCCTCAAGAACCCCATAATTGGGATGAAGGATCTCCCCATCCCTTGGGCCCTGTGATCCACTGCCTTTCCTATTAGAAATGGGCTCCTGTTTTCCAGCTGGAGTAGGCCTAGCCATAGTCACAATTTTTAATTTTAATTCATCTTTATAGGAATCCTTTCATCCCAACTAATTTAAAAATTTGAGGATTCTCCCAATTTTTTCCCCTCAGCTACTTATCACACATGGTAGCAGAGCAGAGAGAAGTCTCCATTCCACTTCTGCCCATTCCTGAGCTTTGCTTTAATCCCTTTTTACTTTTCTGCATCAGAAAACGACACAGATTGAACAGCCTCAGTCGTATATAAACCCCCTTGGACTTACTTCTGCCAGCAGACCAGGAAAGGAATCTCCAGTTTCTGACACACCTTCATCACAGAGGAGTCCTGTGTCACAGCCTGACCCCAGCTCCCTGCCCGGATGAGATGGAATTGTCACCCAGCTCCAGCCAGATTCATGTTGGGGCAGCAGCAGCCAATGCAGCCTTCTGGACATCCTTTTGTAAAGAGATAAAAATTGAAATTCAGTATATTTACTGCAAATGACACATGGGAGTATAAAGCTGAATAGAGAAATTGCCTGGGAAAAAAAATCATCCCCTCAGGAAGCAGATCATATTTGAGACTGTAACTGGCTCAGACAAGCCACAGCCAGTGAAACTACAGAAATGTTTTGTGCACTGAAGAGCTGCAAAACACGGGCCTGTGGTGGCTCTGCCCAGCCTCTCCTGCATGCTCTCTCCTTGGCCTTGGAAACATGCATTGTGCTCTCCTTGGATTTGGAGCTGGACCAGTTTGAAAGAGAAGGCAACATGAGTGTGCTTGTCCTGAAGGCTGCTATGGAAATGTGAGCGCTGGAAATGGCATGTTCTTCTCAAAGTGTATTTTCAAGGCCTGGGCAAGGTCTGGGCAGCCTGACCAAATGATTTATTGACAGGTCAACATCTCCACAGCTGGCACTGCAGAGCAGAGGATTCTCAGGCTATTGAATATTTCATATCCAATTGATGAACTAGGTTTTGCATGAATTGTACCCAAAGGATCAACTCAAACTACTCTGTGTTAGGTTCTCGGCTCTGCCTTGAGATCATTTCATCTTTCAGCTTCTCAGCTCTATTTTTCCCAAGGCAAGGCATTGATTTTTCCTTTACTCTGTACTTTGTCTTACCTGCTCAGATTGGTGTGGACTTTTCAGTGTTTCATATGAATATCAGCAAAGTGTTGTCCCAAGTTTAGTTTCAAACTCAAAAAAAAAAAAAGCACTACAAAATCCCAATAATAACCAGGAGTACTTTTTGCCATCTTGGGGAGTTGGGTTTTTTTGCTTTTTGCTGGTGTTATTCATTATTCGTCATAGGAAATCTGTGTCTTATTTATCATGGAAGCTACAAAGAGTTTCACCTTTACTTTTGCTGTAACTAATAAAAACTATGCTATGTGTATGAGCAGTGGTCATACAGTGATCTGCTCATGGGATTACAGGAGGAGCTCCTGGGGCCATGGGCTGAAGAAGCCTGTGAGCTGGGCTATGGAAAAATCTGAAAAACAGAGAAGTGGAAATAAAGCAGTGATGCTGAGACATGGAGAAAAATTTTTGTTCATTCTTTGCACCAAGACATAAGTAGTGTCAGTGCCAGCCCTGAGTATTTATTTGCCAGCCAGGTGGGGTTAGCAGTGTGCAAGCAAAAAAATGAGGAGCTCCCAACATCCGTGGTGGACAGCAAACCCCCTAAAGAGAGGTTGAGCCAGGAGGTTACACTCATGGAGACATTCCCTGGAAAAAAGAGGATTTTAGAGTCGTAGTCAGTGAGAGAGAAAAGTGAACATAATGGAAGGTGAAGGGAGTGAGACATCAGGTATTGAGAAGGTGGGAATGGAGGAGATACAGTCACTGCAGATATGAGGAGTGAAACTTTGATTGATCCAAAACACCAAAAGGAAACAGATGGAAAGAATTACTGTGACATAGTTAAAAGAATCACTGTGGGCACAGTTAAAAAAAAAAAAAAAACAAACCAGTGTTAAAATGTTTGAGGCCATTGTGACATAAATGGAAAAAATAAGTGAGAAGTTTGAAGACAAACATGAACCATCCAAATTCTTCTCCCTTCTTTTGGGCTTGTACAATAGGCTGACTATAGATGAGTTCCTACAAGGTGTGGGTATTGGTTTTATCTGGAATTTATGAGATTTTCGACTTACTGTCAGAACACAACTTCCCTGTGCTTTTTTATATTTATTTATTTATTATTTTTTACTTTTTCCCAGAGCTGAATGGGTGCATGAAGGGCACATAAAGGTTTATTGAGTAAAAGCCCTAAATGCTTGCAAACTTTTACTATTCTTCCAGGGCCTATAAATATTTTTCTCAATCCTTCTCTTCAAGGCAATAAAAAATTAGTTTAGAGGTTAGCTGTGGGACACTTGACATGAGTCTGACTCTAATCTTATTTTGAGGTTAAGGAAAGTAGAACTGAAACAGTCCAGAGTGCCAAAATATTGAAATAGATAATGTCATGCTCCTGTCAATAGCCCATACCCATCTGTGGCATCACAAGGTGCATGGATGGTGAACAGACCAAGTACCTGTGCATCAGAGAGGTGCTGCCTCTCTCAGGGGCATTGATGAGGTTTGCATTTGCAGCAGAGTGGTTTTCCTTTCCAAGGGCATGGTTTGTACCCCAAAATGTGGCCAGGCTCAGAACAAACATCATAGATGCACATCTCAGCAGTGTATGGTGCTGGGAGTCAAGGACACAGCTGGGGAATCAGAGGTTCAGACACACAGCTTTGGAGGCAGGGAGGTTTTTTCCGAGTGCAAAATTACACCAAAAAAAAAAGAGTTTTAATTAAAAATAAAACAAATGAACAAAAAAATCCCACAAACACACAGGAAAAAAAAAAAATCTGTACTCATTTCACTGGCAAAACAAATCTTGCTACTCCAAAAACTGAGACCGTAAGGAGCTACCTTTACTTCAAGACTATCTTAGCCACATTGCTCACAATAACCTGACTTGCAGATTCCCACCTCTGGCCTCTGGATACCTCTGCAGTTTGCTGTGAGCCTTCAGTCAGAGGTTTGCTTAGCAAAGTGCATCCTCAGGGCAAGAGGACATGTTCAGAAAGCAAGTGAGAAAAGCCAGTGTGTGGCCCAGAGGTTCAGATCCATGGCACAAGGCTCTTCTCTTCCATGTGAGGGGTTATGTGACAGATATTGATGTGGCACCTCGTAACCACTCCGCATGGAGCTGTGCTAATTCCCTGTCAGGAGAGAGCCAAGGAATTAATGCAAGTTGACTTTCGACTATGTAAAAGATGCTCCTGGTGAAACAGCAGACGTCTTTGTCTTCATTCATTTTCCCCTCCCTTCTGGGTCTCTCCCTTCTTGGTTTGCTGCCCTAACCTGGGAGAATCATGGAATGATAGAACAATTTGGGTTGGAAGAGACCTTAAACATCAATTCTGCCATGGGCAGGGACACCTTCCACTCTCCCAGATTGCTCAAAGCTGCTTCCAACCTGTCCTTGGACACTTCCAGGGATGAGTCAGCCATGATTTTTCTGCACAACCTGTTCCAATACCTCATTGTCCTCACAGGGGTTGTCCCTTCTGGCTGGTGGATGATCAGCAATGTCAGAGATCTGGCAGGGGTCTTAGTGTCTGCCACCACCCAAAGGTCCTGGAGGCTTCGCTCAGGTGCCTCCAAGGGTTTTGGCAGCATTTGGGATGGGGATCCATTGGCTGGGAGTGAGCTGAGTTTTCCCTGATGCGTTAGTCAGCAAGCCCAACGCCCACGCAGGAAGCCGAGCTCCTCAGCAGAGCAGCCCTGAGAAACTCAGCAGTTCTGGTTTGCAAGGAGACCTATGAAAATATTTTTGGTGTCAGTTTTCCTGGACAATCCCAGCTTGTGAAAATTGAAGGCAAGCACTAACTTTCCTGTTCCGGAGAAGTTGCTGCTTCAAAAAAAAATACCCTGAAACCAGGAGAATGTCATGGGAATGCTCCTGAGGCCCTCAGCTTGGAGGTGGTAGGAGGCTTGCAATAACACATTCACTCCTTTAAAAGGTTGTTTTGTAGGTAAACCCACTTCCTATGTAGATGTCTACACTCAGACAAAAAGAGAAGAGTGTCTACTTCACAGGGGTTTTTTTATATAAGGAAGCCCATTTTTAGTGAGAAAAACTTCAGCTATCTGTGAGTACCAGGCATTCCTTTAGGAAAGCTGATGTAAACATACATAGCTGTTAAAGATTTAATGAGATCCCACCAGTATGTGTTGTGCATTTATCTAATGAGATCACATAGGTTCTCCTCTCAGCACCTCCTCCTCTGTGAAATCAGGCACCTTCTCTGCTCCAGCTAGGCCCCCAGATTAATACTGCCTTGACATAATTGTTCATTCAACACGACTGCTAATTTGTCAGTGGAGCTATCCCAGGGTCTTGCTCCAAGAGATATGAAAACAATAATCTTGTGACCAAGAGACAAGCCTAATGTTTTCACTGCTAAACTGTTGAAAGGGTGTTTTATGCGAAGGAGAAGGGAATGAGTCACCAAGCAAGGGGGTACATGGTTAGTTCTTTTGAAACAAAGAAAAAGGAGCATAAAAACACCCAAGTTATCCTTCCCTAATACAAATCAGAGAATTGATAGGTGAGGAAAAAAAGCAAATATATACAAAGTGAACCAGAGGAATGCATCAATCTGCAAATCAAATTCTGGGCATGGTCATTAAAACCTTGTGCATTCACAAACACACACATGTGCATGCTTTGTCTTGCACACACATACACACCACTAAAGCACTGATGTGCAGCTCCCAAATAATTACCTTCTAATAACAAAAATGTGCCCCATTCCAGTAATGACAACTGCAGCACAATGAAAACCAACTGCCGGGGAAAAACAAAAATCATATTTCAAAGAAACGCTGTAGATTAGCCCGTGGCTTTCACTAAACTGTGTCTCTCTGATTCCTGCTGGGTGACACAATGGGCTGGCTTAACACAGCCTGGCCTCTGAACTCAGCCTTACAAGCCTTGGATCCTTGAAACAGCACCCTCACTGTCTATCTGATTTTCAAAGCTACACATACTCTGCACAATATTCTCCTCCCTCTCTGCCCCATTTGTCTGTGGCACATCTGTATGCCCCATCTCCCTGTTTTTTATAAAGACTCCTCAGAGTCTTTTGTGCATGTATTTCTTTCAACATCTGCAAAAGAAATCATTTCTCTTAGAAACAGTGTAAGGGTCGGGGAATATACACAATAGCTGGAAATACTGTTTAAGGCCCAGAGGGGAGAACTTTTTTTCTCCCATGAAAATGTGCTTTTGCAATGCAAGGCAGTATTCAAACTCAACCCCTTTCTCGCTTACCAGTTCCCCCCAAGAAAAAAAAACAATCACAAGGTGGAACAGCCTCATCTAAAGCAAAATATACTTGAGAGAACAGATGTGGCAAAACAAAACCCATAGCTTTCCATGAAAAGCTGCCAAAAATAACATTGGCTCGGCAGGCATGTGATCTTCAGAGGAGTTTGCTACTTGAATGAGTCAGAATGGTGATTCCATTTTTACCTCTTCAGTGAACAGGAAACACATTCTCCTTGAGAACCAAATTCTCCTGCAGTGGCCCACTTACACTGGATTATATCAGTCGGCTTTGCAGGTGCTGAGACAAAGTGGAAAGAGTGTAATGGTTTCCTCTAGTATGAGGAGCTGAGCTTAATTGAGGCAAGGTCCAAAAGGTCATCTAGAAGTATATGTAAAAACAGATACCTGTGTGTACATGTCTGAAATGAGGAGCTGTAAGAGGAAGGGGGAAGTAATTTAAAATATCCATTTCCATAAAGAAGGATTTGGGCTCTACCTAGACAATACACTTTATTTTAGGTTAAAAAGCTTGAAAACTTTAAGAAAAAAGTCTATGAGGTGGCTGATGTCACCAATCCAGCATGTGTCCTTCTGCTCATTGTTCTTGAATAAAAATGCTTTAGTTTAATTTTTTACAGAGAAATGGGGTGCCAATGGCCTCATAAAGCTTCAGGTTTTGGTATCCGGCTCTCAGAGGCTGGGACCCTCAGAAACAGCATCTGTGTTCTAGTTGCTCAAGTTTTATAGTGAGGAAGCAAGTTGAATTTTGATTTCCATGTCTCAGGAGGAGTTTGCAGAACTTCTCTTTGAGTATGCCATCAATTGTCCAGTAAATGTAGAAAATGTTGAGCTGGAGTTGATAAGAAGGATAAATAGAAGTCTCTGCAGTTTCTTTTTCCTGAAGAACTGCATTTAAGTGAAAGAAAAAAAAAATAGAAGGTTGCATGAAAAACTGTTACTCTCTCAAATGCCTTCCGTATCTCTAGGAAGAATCATTTTAATTTTGCAATAAATGAACATATGATATCCCAGTTCCTTGAGGGAAGCACACTGATTTTATTTGCCTTTTCTACAAGAATCACAATGATCCTTATTGTATCTTCTCATTCAAGCATTTTCAGGTTTCCTGTGAAATATTTGGGAGATAGTTTCTGTATTCTTGACAGAAGTTGCCCACATTGTCCAGTACAATACCAAAAGAATAGAGAAAGTCCAGTTGTAGAGCTGGTTGCAGTCCTGGTGGACATTTCACCAAGAACAAAGATAAAGCAGGAGTTGGGAAATATTGGTCAGCTGGGTCCTGGGAAACCTACCTTTCACTGAAAAAATAAATAAGTATTGAAATATCTTGGATGCAAGCAATGAAAATAGCAAAGGTAATGGATCATAGACCAACTCCAGACAAATGCAGTCTCTCACCAGACATCTGCAGTCATGTTATTTCTGTTGGAGATTTCAACAATTTGAGTTGAAGTCCATTGCCAAGACTTTCAAAAACAACTGATGGGGAAAGGAGTTCAGAGGCTTGAGCAGAGCCTGATTTTCATTGAGTTTGGGGATTCAGCAGTTTCTAAAAATCAAGCCAAGAGCTTTCCAAATTGAGAAAACACATCTGACAATTAATGGCTGGAAAATGTGGTCAGCACAGAGCTGTAGGTGCTCACGTCTTCAGAAAATCAGTCCAAGGTTCCCTCAAGTTAGAAACCTGACGTTTCCAGAATGAGAAGTCTGTTTGGAAAATGTTAGCCTCAAACTCTGTTTTAGCTTTTCTAGGTATTCACATGGGAAGAAAAATACTGTCTAATGTCTAAATATGTTTATTATGTAGTGGCTCATTGAGCTGAGAAAGTGCAATAACATGTGGGAAATAATAGTGTCACACTAGAGGTGAGGCACGGTTCATTGGTGAAAATGCACTGACAAACCTGTCTGCCACCGGCTTTCTAATTCAAAGGAGCCTCTTGATACATGAAATAGTAGCTGTCCTGTGACACTGTCACTTTGCATCTCCTTATTGCAAGATTTCTGGGTTTGTGTTACTCTTTAGTTACTTAAATACAAATCTGATCTTTCCGTACTCAGAGGAGATAAAGAAATCCAAAAGCACCAAGGATTTCCAAACTGGTTAGTCCTTCTTGTCCACAGAATTCTGTGGGACTTGTTTTCTTATTTTCCAGGGCTTTTAGATTTAAGAACTGAGTTCAGTTAAAAAAATAAATAAACAAAAGGAGAAAAAAGGCCATTGGTGTTCAAGACTAAGTGATAGGTGTCTTCACTGACAGATTTCATACCTAAACAACATAAATGAGACTTCCTTTCACTTTGATAAAGCACTTAGTAATGACATCTGTGCTTGCTGACCACCTCATTTGTCAGAAAACACCAATCCTTTCATACTTTCCATGGTCTTGTTTACAAGTTTTGGTGCACCTCCCCTTTCCAGCCAGCATTGCTCAGACTGTTTCACCGTGTTGAAGCAAAGCAATTCTGGACATTGTAGTAGACCTTAATTTCCAAGAAAACAGAAGAAGGAGGCAAGATCAAAAACCAATCTGCTCCAGGGAAAATACACCAATTTTTGGGCTTCTTTCTTGGAAAATTTGTGGCCCAGCACCTTCCTCTTCAGTGGGAGCTGCTTACAGGAGAAAACATAATAAGAACACCTGTATACACACAATTTGATAACAGCAGCATTCATCATCTCTCCAGTTTCCTCCTCTTTGGTTTAAATTTAAAACAGACCAGAAAGTTGCTCTGTCACCTAGTTTTTCAAACACAAAGGGTGTTGTAATTAATTCCTGCACATTACAAGACCGCAGAGATATTTTTGTACAACATCAAAATTATTACGTAATGTTCTGACACATAATGACTGATTCTTTACTGCTGCCTAAGTACATCACTGTGCACTTGGGTGGCATCAGCTGATTGTTGATACACTCAATCTCTTCATTACTTTTTTAAATTTTTTTTTTTAAGGTGGATCCTTTTGTTTTATGCCAAGGCTTTGGTTCTCCTCTCAATTTTAGAGGCAACATAGCTTTTATAGTTTAACTTTTCTTTGTTCTCCCCTGTGGAAGAGAAATCTACTGAAGAATCATTTTTTTACTAAATGTTATAGCCCCAAATGTTGGCAACTGCAAGGCCATATTTTGCCACAAGAAAAAAGAATCAAAAGAGAACTGAGATACGAGCCAGAAGAAGACTCCCAAAGGGCTGCTATCGTGACAGAGAGTTAGTAAGACCTATTTTCCCAGCTCTGGTGCAAGACTCTGCCTCCAGTCAAAGGTTTGACTGAGTTTTATGAAATAATAATTGTTGGTCTCTGCAGATCTTTGAAAGCTCTGGTTTCCCTGTCCTATATTACATTCACAGAAAACCCTATTGGTACTTTTTTCAGAAAGTTTCACCATGAGGTCAGTATGTCTGAAGGCACCTATATCACGTACCCAAATATACTATTTTGGCATTCTCAGGGTGTTGAAGGACTTTGTTTCTACCCTCTTCTCCCAACTGCACGCTCAGTTGCAGCCCACACGGCAGCTGGATGGTAGATGAATCTCTGGGAAGCCAGAAGGAACTGCATTCCTGGAAAATGATGAAACCAAGGATTCATTTCTCATTCCCACCGCTCTCATTAGCAGATAGCAGCCACTTTTATCACTCCAGATATATTACTCAGGAGGCTCTTGCCACATCAGGGCTTCACAGGGTTGGATGCTGTACAAACACTCGATGTGTGCGTTCCTCCCATGCAAAGGACAAGAAAATCATTACAGCCTTGCCACAAGCACCTCCCCTTTCCTAAGGCATCCTCTCCACTCCCTGTGTGTATCTCCTGTTAATCATGCCATAGATCTCAGCGACTGGTGGAAATTCGATAAACACAGGTCTGATGCATGGTGATAAGAGAGACTCACAAACCAAAACAAGCGCAGAGAAGAAAAACTCTCTTCCTCTCCAACCCCCCTCAGCAGTACTCAAAGGAAGTCTCACACACTTGATGATGCAATTGCTTTTCAAGCCCCAACAAGCAATTTTTCTGCCCCACTGTGAAGCAGAAAGACCCCAGCACCTTTCGTCCCATGAATTCAACCAGCATGAGTCAGAAAATTAAGAGATGTATCACTGCTAATAAAAACAAGAACAATATGAAATGTTTTATTCTTTTCTTTCAAAGCTTTGAGGACAAAGTGGCATTAGGAACTCAATGGTAGGGCTGGAAAATTGAGGGGGAGGATTTTCTTTTTACAGGAAAGATGAAGCTCTTCTGTAGTTAATTAATTGTATCTCTGGGAGCCAGGGTTAAGCCCAGTCTGCAGGTAAATGCAAGATGTCCTCAAGCTGAGGGGGCTGTGGTAGGGAGGTTTCCATGCAAAGAAAACCCCCTTTCTGCTCAGCAAATTCACCTTTTTTAACCCCAGAAAGTCTGATTTGCACAACGTGCCCTGATAAAAACTAGCCGCTTATTGCAGCTGCCCTTTTATATCCCTTCTCCAGGAGGAGACAGACCCAGACACGTTCTGGGAGGAACAGGCTGCTCGTCTGCCTCTGACACCTCCCTGAAATGTGGTGCTCTGAGAAGCACCTGCGCCGCAGGGCATGGCTGCTTTCCCCAATTCAGGCAGCACGTTCTAGGAACACCGCACCCACCCACGGGCTCAGCCTCTTCCAGCACCCACTGGTGCCACCCAGGTAATTGCCAGCCCAGAGAGAGGCTGTGCCTGATCCGCCACTCAGGCTCCCTGCGTGGTCTACGTGGCACGGTGATGCCTGTCCAATGGCTTATCCATGCTGGGAAAGGAGTTCCTTGTGTGATTTGTCAGTGTCTCATTTTCAAAAACGTGTATTTACCTGCATTTCCAGAGGGGAAGGACAATAGTGTAGGAGCTGAGGAAGCCAAGGTTTGGTTCGTCATTCTAAGAAAGACTTCTTGGGTGACCCTGAAATGACACAGTATCTCTGCACCCTTATTTCCTACCTCTGAAATGAGAATTGGAGCTGTCTTGACTGAGAGCTGTGCTGGAAGGACACCGAGGAACAGTTATGAAGTGTTTGAACACCACACCTAGGATGGAAGCGGAGCACAGAGCCACATTTGATGAGAGATTTACGTTTCCTTTGCAGTTATAAGTACGAGCCATCATTTGTGCCATTCTTCATCTACTGACCCCAAGATTAAAAATTCAGTGGGTGCACCAAAGGAACCAGATTCTTTCCTAAAATGATTGAGCTGGCATGTAAATCCCTTAATAGTCTGGCTCAGGGTAGTATTGTGTCTCCTGACAGACAGGGCAAAAAAGCAAGTGGAACGAGTTTGGGTAAAACCAAGCTATGATGTGAGTGATAGTGGCGTGTGTGGTGGTGTCATCAAACACAGTTCTGCTTCCAGAAGCTCCACCTGGGTTAGTTGTACTACGGGAGGCAAACAGAAGAAATTCTTTAAAGGCACCTATAACCCGGGAGATGCAACTTCTTCATCTCCCGGGTTATAGACTGATCAGAGTGTGTGTCTTTTTTCCAGAGATATGTTGAAAAGGTCTCAGTTTCATTCTGCCAAGAAATAACAGCAAAAATAGTCATAAAATGTAACGCTTGGAGTTTTGCCAATCTAGATTTTAGAGGTTTGGGGTAGAATTTGAGTTCTCACAGGGAGGCCAGAAGGCAAAGATCAGCTGTAAGCGATAGAATCAGATGTCACACATATAAACCAGAATCCTTTGAAAAACAGAAACATCCCATTCTCCGCACGGCTTTGTCATGATCCGTCCTGACAGAGCCCAGAAGCATCCTCAGCACAAGGCAAGGCACTGTTCAGCAGAAGCACACTTGAGCAGGAGGACAGAATAATTTTTCCTTGATTTCAGTGGGAGCTGCATCCACTTGCAGCCCGACAAATCTGTCCCTGAGTAAGGCAGCGTGGGGCCGTGAGTGCCTCTCTCGTTCTCTCACACACACCTACACAAACACAGACGTGGGCCTGTGACTCACTGCCTTCCCAGCAGTCGGGGCTCCTTTGCTAGTTAAAGCATGCTGAGATACTCTCTCAGCCCTGTGGATTAACCCCTGTCTCCTTTCCACACCATCACCTATCGCTCAGCAGCACAGAACAGCCTGATTTGGGCCTCATGGGCACTCTTGGTGGTGATGCGTGGAGACAGACAGATTTTTTCATGAGCTCACTTGACCCTTCAGGGTAAGAAGTGGAAATACTTGTTGTGTAGTAAATTGAGCAAACATGACATGGACAGTAAAAGAGAGAGACAAGGGAAGAAGGCACAAATAACTGTGAGGGTTCAACTTATTCACATGTAGAAGGAGGCTGGGATGACTTCACTGAAGGGAAAGGGTCTCTCTTGAAGCACCCAGAGCAGAGCCTATACCTGCAAAGTCAACCCAGAGAGTTGAACAAAGACAGCTGATAGACTAAAATAAAACATCCTCCAATCCAGTTGGTTTCCTAACATTCAGTCTTTTAAAAGAACCAGGATTTTACTCCTCTGGATGGTACTTGAGAATGTTTTCAAGATCTTGGTTTTTCAGCTTCAAGGTTCAGAAGAGGAATCTACTTTTGTTGATGTTTTCTGGGTGAATATAGTTGCAAGATCCCCCAAACCCCATTTTCCTAGTCCAAGAGAACCCTTAAAATATGTTTGCAATGCTTTCCAGGGCACAAAAAATGGCACAGGGTTGCTATTATTGCACAAAACCAAAAACGTATCACTGGAATGAATGACAGATATTAGAACTTTCAAAATCCTTTGAGATGTAATATAACCAAACTCAATGTCCTATTTTAAAAATGTGATGTTAGGTTATGCTACTTCATTCTACTCCAATCCTTGCATGCGAAGCAGAGGTCTCTGCTCGTGAATTCACATTTCAAAGCATCATGCAGAGCCCTTCAGTCTGCAGAAAGAGGATCTGGACACATTCTGGAGAAAACCTTCTCCGTCCTCTCTGCCCTTCGGCCTACAGAGCATATAGAACTTTGTCCTGATACATTAAGTTTCCGGACCTGGTGTTGTTTCATCTCAGTGCCTCACCAAGGAGCAGTAGGTTGGACTGATTTGAAGCTGCTGTATTCAAATCTCCCATTACCACACACTTGCTCCATCTCGAACTGGTGCTGTTTAATAACTGGTTTGACACAAAGGCACGGTGGTGCCATCTCAGTCTACCAGCCTGTCGCTCTCGAGACATCAAGACATGAGCAGCCCAAAGTTTTATTATTAACTCTGGTGGTTTGACAGGGGAGAGAAGCTGCTGCCTTGGAAATGTCTCAGTGAAAACCGGTTCCAGAGTTTAATGTTTCTGTGACCATCTTTCTTCAACACAGAGGGGAGCCCTGCAGTTCCCCAGGGTTTAAGGGTGAGGATGGGAAAGTTCCATTTCAGTGCTGAGCTTTCCTTCTCCGTGTTCCACTCATGCTGGCATTAAACACTGAGCAGCAGACCTTCTCTCTCCTCTGGAGCACTGGGTGTTTCCCCCTCTGGGAGATGCATTCAGCAGATAGAGGCTGTAATCCCACGTTGTGCAACAAGGCAGAGCTTGGCCCGACAGGCAGGGAGCAGGCTGGCTGCTACTGACAGCTCCATCAAAGCATTTCTGTCCTCACCTGAAACTTCCCTCCATCGCCATCCCTGCAGCCACAATGCATCCCTGCCCTATCGCTCCAGCAGCTTCAGCTGAGGCTGCCAATTAATCTCAGCCATGGCTGCTACAAGATAATCCATCCTACCTGGAACCTTAAGTCTATTTTAAAGGAAATTGTTTGTTCAGACATGTAGGCATAACTTCTATTACGTTTTTTGCCACTCTGGTGGCAAATCTGAAGAAACAGATTTTGTTAGGAAAGGCACTTTTGGGGAGTTTCTGATGGTATATTTGCATTTACCTTGGGCTGTTGTGGTATGAAAACACCACTGAAGGATTACACTTCTAACCACCCTGGCTATGTTATCAATAGACTGTAGACAAAATCTGGCCCAAAGAGAAAGTACCAGGCTTGCCAAGGTTTAAACACATTTGTGAACCCAAGTCTGAAAAAAGGAGAGAAATTAGCGATTTAATCCACCAGCATCACATCAGTCAGACAGATGAAAGGCCTGCAAAGAGCAGCACAAAGTAATCTGGCTATTTCATTCCCACTAAACACCAATTTCCAACAGCCAGAGACAAAAGACATGAAAAAATATCCTAATGTAAACTGGCACGGGGGCCAGAGCACAAGCAGTTAACGTTAATTATGTATTACCCAAGCACTATAGATAGCACCAAACAGGAAGGGGAAAAACTCATAAAGCTATTAATAATGAACATAAAATTTGTAAATGCACTATGAGGAATAATTTGCATAGCAATATAAACATGATCTCTCATGCTGAAGAGCTGGAAACAGCACTATGGTTTAAAAAAAAATCATTATTTTATATGTTTAAAGCTATAGTTCTATTTATTTATTTATAAGCATGTACTATGGTCTCTAATTCTCAGATTCCTGACTGTGTGGAACACAATCACTTGGCTGCTGCAGACATTCCTGTTTGCTGGACACACACAATAACAAACCTGGAGCGTTTGCTTTGCAGTGGTCTCACAGGGACAGTGGTTACTGGGGATACCTGTGCGTGTTTGAAGACAAAGGTCAAGAATGGCTGTTAATTTACTCTATCTCTGTGTTTCAATTTGCCTTGTGAGAAGTCGTTGCATTGGGTTTTGTCTTATCAAAACAGCCAGATCTCTGTCAGAGTCAGCCCTCAGCTTCTCTACTGAAATAAGGAAATAGTAGCAGTGACTTCACCTACCCCATCCCTGAAGAGCTCACGTTTGGCTCCTATGGCATGTCATCCTGAATCTTGCTGGAATTTCTCTAGTCTTCAACATTTTGGTGGGAATAAAAATTTGTTCACCGTATGTGGAGCCCACTTGGTGTAATGTTTCAGGGGCCCCAGGATATTGGCAATGTCCTGACCTGGCTGGGATGGAGATCTGGACCATGAGCAAGGCACTGGTTCCCTCATTACCGTTATGATTAACCTCAGGCTGTTCCATTTTACCATGGGAAAAAGGTGCCAATTTGCCTTTATTTTAAGCAGAACTGTTCCAAAATATTCAGAATTAATTTGAACATGTGGAAACAAATGCCATTTGTTGTATAACCCACAGGGTTTTCCAGGCTGCTCTGGATGTGTTTAGGCTAACTCAGGGGACTGCAGGAGCAGTGCAAACCTAGGGGTTTGTCAGACCCAGGAAACCACAGGGTTAATTCATGTCTAGAGATTTCAGTGGAGAATCCTCTTCCTTGGCAACCTGCACCTCAAGGTGTGGTGGAGATTTCCCTGTAACACAGGAGGACAAAGCAGGAATGGGTCAGTGTCTAAGGCTGGGATGGGATCATCTCTCTCCTTGTGTGAAGCTGGTACAGAGCAGCCTTGCTCTGCTCCTGCCCCTCACCAGGGAGCACAGCTCTGCGCACTCCCCTTGGCTGGGGAAGTTTTCCGAGGGCAGTGCTAAGTTCTTCACAGCTGGAGGCTGCTTTTGCATATATCACAGACACCTCTTGGTGGGTTGTGATTTGATTTTCCACAGAGGCCTCCTGGGAACGTGTCTCAGGAAGAGGGTGTGGGGGAGGATAGGGAAGGATGTGGTCGCATGCTTGATCAGAAAAGCAATAATGAAAAGTGGATGGAGAAGGGGAGAGAGCAGTGGGAGTTTTCTCATCAATCCTGGGTCCTGTTGGGCCAGCAGCCCCTCTGGTATGTTTAGGGATGCTGTGTGCCTTAACAGCCTCCATTTACTAATGCAGTAATGACCTGCTGGAGGAGGATTTGGCTGCTGTGCTAATTGCATTCCTCTGCTGCACAATAACTTAACACGTTATTAAGATTCCACAGAAGAGGGTCAGGGAATTCATCTCTTTCCAGTGCTCTCCTGACCCCAGCACCATCTCACACACACACACACACACACACACACACACTCCTCTCCTCTCCTCTTTTCCCCAAATCCAAACAGATGCTTTCAAAAGCTGGAAAGGGAATACTCCATCATTTGCAATGCTGGTACAGTCACTTTTTTTTTCCTTCATATTCAACATTTTACACCCAATTACGAATAGCTGCAATCTCCAGCTCTCCTGCTTTACATTGTTCTTGCAGAGCAAAAAAGCTCAGAGATGGACTCCATGGAGCAAGGTGTCACAACTTCAGGAGTGAAGGTCCAAGATATGTTGAAGATAAGACCTCCCTTACCACAGCTCAGGTTTTCACAAGCTCACCCAGCTTGGGGAGATGGACAAAGCACTGTAGAGAGATGGTTTTTCCTTGGGAGTTTTGGTTTGGTTTGTGGGTGGCTAATGCACAATCTGATCCAATATTGTTCTTCCGCTGGATAAAAGGCTGAGGCATTGCCCTGACTCACCAGCGAGGCAGAGGCCAGCCCTTCTCCTCCCAGTGCCTGCCCTCAGCCTTGCCCACCCCAGCCTTGTCTCCCCTGCCCATTCCAGACTGCACATCCTCAGCCTGCTCATACACCTGCAGCAGCTTCCCTGCTATTAAATCTCAGCATTCTCTAGTTTCTTTCTTCAGAAATCTTCTTGGGAGCCTCCCCAGTAAAACCCCATGTTCAGGATGTAATGATGGTATCAGGCTGTGCTAGATCTAGTTCTTATCCTGCCACTTTTAGGCCACTGGATTTAAAGGGGGAAGAGATTGTTTATTTTGTTGACCCTTGACAGAATAACACATACACTCAGCTCACTAAATAAATTAATGGCAGTAATCATCATAAATAATAATTATAAATGAAGGTGTATGCAAGGTTAAAACTCGCTTGATAGAAGCTTTCCTCTGACTCTGTCTGGTTTGTACCATAATTTGGTTTATAATATAGTCTCTTCTGCTTTCTCTTTATTTATATCTATCCTCACCTATGCACGTAAAAGAGCAAATAAAGGCAGCAGGTTCGGATTATTTCCACTGCTGACATACCACAAAGCTTCAGCATTCATGCCTCACCTGGAATGAATCAGAGAATCACAGAATGGTTTGGGTTGGAAGGGACTTTAAAGATCATTTTGTTCCCCCCCTTCCACTATCCCAGGTTTCTCCAAGCCCCATCCAACCTGGCCTTGGACACTTCCAGGGATGGGCCATCCACAGCTTCTCTGGGTAACCTAAGCCAAGGCCTCATCACCCTCAAAGAGAATAATTTCTTCCTAATATATAGTCTAAAACTACTTCCTTTTGGTTTAAAGCCATTCCCCCTTGTCCTGTCACTACATGCCCTTGTAAAAAGTTTTTCTCCCTCTCTCTTGTAGGCTCCCTTCAGTACAGGAAGGTTGAAATTAGGTCAGGTAGCTCAGAATCAAGCACAGTGAGCTGACCTGAGAGCCAGGAGCACCCACATGACCATCCTCCAAAGGCCTTCCCCTCTCAGCTGGCTGCAAGGAGGTTGGGAGCCTGCACGTGTGCAGGTGCTCTGATCCCAGCTCATCCCAGCTCACTGTCACCCTCCCCTCCCAGCAAGGTCACAGCAGAGACAGTGCCTGAGTCATCCCATGGGCTGGATCCAGCCTGGCACACAGCAACTCCCAGGAAAGGTGACTTCTGCAGAACAAAAGAGGCTGTAGGGTCATCAAAGTGAAGTTAAACTTATTTTTTTTAATTAAAAATTGTCCACGAGTGTTGGGGTTGTATTTGTTCTCTGCCACAAAGAATGGGCTGGTTTGAATGCTGCCAGTCCTCTGCTCTACTGTGATTATAGGATCATAAATTTGTTTAGGTTGGAAAAGCCCTCTAAGATCACTGAGCCCAACCATTAACCCAGCACTGCCAAGGCCACCACTAACCTGTGTCCCCAAGTGCCACATCCACACATCTTTAAATCCCTCCAGGGATGGTGACTTCACCACTGCCCTGGGCAGCCTGTGCCAGAGCTGGACAATCCTTTCAGGGAAGAAATTTGGTCCTGATATGAAACCTAAACCTCCCCTAGTGCAACTTAAGGCTGTTTCCTCTTGTTCTGTCACTTGATACTTGGGAGAAGAAGCTGAGCCCCACCTGGTTACAGCTCCTTCCAGGTGGGTTTATAGAGGAATGAGGCTCCCCCTCAGCCTCCTTTTCTCCAGCTGAGCTCCCCCATCTCCCTCAGCCTCCCCTCACCAGACTCGTGCTCCAGACCCTCCACCAGACTCATTCCCTTCCCTGGGCAGGTGCCCTTCATGCTCAGGTGCAGAAAAAGTTGGTTTTGGATTTTTCCCCAAATAAGCTCATTAATGTATTAGTCACAAACATACTTCAAGGACACTTGACCTCAGTGTCTCCACTTTCCCCTCTGATCATCTTCCAGCTTCTGCTTCAGCAACAGAAAACTACAAAGAAAAGAAAAGGCAGAGTCAACAAAACAAGGAAAAGCCAAAGATTAGGGCTGTGGTTGGCTCAGCAAAGCCCAGCCTTTGTGCCACGATCCCTGTAACTGTTTCCAGGTTACTCCCATGATGTAAATCCAGGTAGTTAAATAAGGAAGGATTTTGTCTCTTCCTTTGGATAACTTTTTACGTCTCTCCTTGTGCTGAGTTTTAAAAAGTTGTGTTTAAAAGTAAAGCACAGTCATCTTAAATGATTAGTGTTTTATTGAATGATAATTAATACAACTGGGAGAAGCCTGACAAGCAGATCGGGTAAACAGCAAAGGAGGCTATGCAGAAAGAAAGGGAAAAAAAGAGCAGCAGACAATATAGGAGAAAACAGAGGGACTTCTGAGCTGAAATTTTTTAACAAAGAGCTTTTCTTCCCAGCTCTGCCATTCCCCAATTGCATTAAAGTGGCTGGCAAGATGAATAATATTTTTAGATTAAATATACTGGCAGAACAACAGGAACTGCAGCCCCTTTACTGTTCTGCTGGAAATTTCTGCTGCTGTTTCTGGTAAATATGGCTGGTGGCAGGACCTGGCTTGTAGCTTTAACCACATGTGGGAAGTTCATGGGGCAAAGATGCCAAGTCTAAAATTAACCCCCTTAAAAAAAAAAAAAAAAGATTTTAAAAAAAGTGCCTGGAGCAGGGTGAGAGTGTTTAGGTAGCTATTTTAGTTTTTCATTATATTAAGACATGCAAAGGTTTAGATTAATTAAGGATAAAAAAAATAAATCTCAACATTTGCTGGACTGAAATGAATAAAACATTTCTATGGAATATTTTAGTTTTAAATCCTTAGACAAGAATCAAGTAAAAGACAGAGCACTAAGGGTGAGGACTCTTTGAAGCTCCCAGTATTGCTGTGGAGAATGAATCAGAGATGTTGCCAGGTTCTGCCATGAACAACACATTTCTCAGGGCCCCACTGCTGGCACCCCAGAAACACCTCACAAAAAAAACTGAGTGTGATGTCCTTGGGCTTGTGGAGAAGATCTCAAGAATGTAACAAGAAAGGATCAAAATCTCTAAAGTAAGAAGCACTGCACCAAAACGTTGGTGTTTCCTCATTTTTAAGTGTTTATTTTTGTTTCTTTCTGAACTTGTGGAATATTTGTCCTGATTTCAGGGGCAATTTAACTCCTGCATTTTGAATTTATGAGTAGGATATCAGAACTGGTGGTGCACACACCATTTATAAATAACTTTATTAGTATCACCACTATCACTAAGGTTAGTGTCAAAATAACCACAGCAAAATCTTTCACTCCATGCAGGACATGGGGATTCATCCCTTCCTTGGAAAGAGTGCTTTTCTCTAGACTTCATGCTTGGCTGAGTTTTCTATTCCTTGCTTTGGGAAACAGGCTCTTGTCTCAGTTCCTGAATGTTTTGTTATTTTTCTATTCTGTCCTTTGAAACAAAAGTCTTATGGGAACAGCTGTTGTAAAGTAGAGGTCTGTGCTAATAAGGGATAGAATGGAGCTATTTAAGCACATTGCATTCCAAAGAAATATTAACATGGAACTACTGAGAAACCAGTATTTATCAGTTCCTTCACAAATTCCCACCTTTACAAATGATCTAAAATAGACATTTAATTATCCCTCTCTGCATATATTCTATCACTTTCTTCATGTCAAATCCTTCCATGTTTCTCACTCTGTGGTTTGAGAGCTTCAGTCAAAAAACCGATGTCAATTTGAAATTTAATTTTTTTTTAATTAATAAATCCCTGTTAAATCTTTGTTCTGCCAGCAGACATGGACACTCCTGTACAAAATGCTACATATAAATCTTACAGGAAACAGTCCCTGCTCAAAAAAAATATTCCTATGAACCATATGAATAACAAAAGAACACCAATTTTTTTTGCCAATTTCCAGAGATGTCAGTTTAAGCACAAATATTTCCCAAAAGCTGCAAAAGAAACTCATGCAGCTCAGAGTCTGAGTGCAGATCTCTGAAATCCTTGCTCAGACCTCAGCCCCTCTTGGTATCACAGTTGGGTGAGGAAGGATGGAATAAAATCCCAAAAAAATTCATTTGATCTCGGACAGAAAATATGGGAATCACGTGTAGAGCATGGGATGATTGAACAGATGCTGGCAGTAGAAACCCGAGAGAAATAACCACTTTCCTGGGCCAGGGGTTCCTGTTGTCAGTCAAAAATAAAAATCATCTCAGTGGAAAATTCCTGGCATAAGACAATGGTGATCAATAACGAATTCCCAGTTATTGCTGGAAAAGGTTTCTGAGCTATTGCAGACAGGACAAAAGTGTTCTCAGTGCCATTACTGAAAGCGAAGTTTTAGACCTGAAAGCTAAAATGAAACAAAGCAAGATTTCAATTAACTTCTCAAAGTGCTCCCAGTTCCCAGGTCAGGGCAGACGAAAAGATAAATATTGAACAAAGAGGGTTGATCTGTATCTGAAACATCTTAATGAACACAAAAAGTTATACAACATATTCAAGGAGTGCTTTTGCCTCATATCAACTGCTCCTTTCTCCAAGCCAGTGATGAGATCATGGCCCCTCACAGGTGATCAGTTCTTAAGAGTGATATTGGAGGATTTACTTCATGCCCAAAGTCAAGCTGGAGTTCCCTCGAACTCTGGAATATCAGATTTTTCACTGATATGAGAGGGGAAATTGCTCACTAGAAAAAAAAGTAGTTTTCTGAGAGAAAGGAAAAAAATATCCATTACTAGATGTTTTCATGACTTGTGCTTCTGAGCTGTGTGACATTGGCAAATCACACAGTTGCTGCTTGTCTACTGCCAGTATGATCATCAACTATGGTCCCATCTTGACTACTTAAGGAAAAAAACTCACACCTGATCACTGAGAAAGTTGCTGTTGCTAAACAGAACAACCAAGAATTTTCAGAGCCCGAATAAGACACCTGCAGCTTCCCAAAGATTTTTCACTTTCTCTCTTTATCTGGTACTGCAACAAACTCAAGAAAAATGCATTGGAGGGGTGGGGACATTAAGCGTGCATAAATACTATTTGAGGTTGTATTTCGAAGGCCAGAAAGGGATTACTCTAAGAACTCCAGTAAGTGCAGGCCCTGGGGGTTTTACTTGAATAAATTATTTGGGGGGAAAGTAGATTAATCCTCATCTATGCCATGGATTAAATAAGCATGTTTGCAACTTATCTATCAATTCTGATCCAGTGTTACTTATATATCACATAGTGGAATCATATCAGTTCAAATAAGAGAATCAGATTTTTGTGGGTCAAAAACTCATTGACATCAAGAGGGAAGCTTTCTATGGATTTCTGTGAGCTTCAGCTGGGATTCCATAAGTATGGGAAGACTATTTTATGGCTAGTCCTGCAAAATCAATGAAACACAGGAAGGCTCTGGTTTGTGTCTCAGACATCATCAGCACACTCATGAGCTAAACTGTGACTATCACAAAGAGCATGGCTCCATTTATAAATGCTCCAGTGTTTGCAGGGTAGTGCCAAAAACTTTTAAAAACTGATTTGGGACTGAGATCTGCAGGGACAGCAGGAATACCAAACCCTGTAATTCTCAGCATAACTTACAAAACTTGCAGTCGTTGTTTATTCCCTCTCAATGACCAAGCAGACAAACCCAATATTTTTTACTTACAGTACTCACAGCATCAAAAGACATCCAGAGTACAAATAATTGATGGCACTAAGATGCCATGACCTGAAACCTTGAAGCTGCAGGAGTTTTGCTACTGACTTCATTGGGCTAGAATTTCGCCCAAAGAAATTACCACAACTTTCAGTAGATGTTATTGTGTAATGTTGAGTTGTCTAAGCCAGCTCCTACAAATTAATTAAGTAGAATTAAAGTTAGAGAAACTGGAAACTGAAGTTGTGAAAGAGAATACAACAGTAACACTTTATCAGTTATAGTTTAGGGGTAACTCTCTACAACATGACAGTCTTGCATGAAGTGACGGTAGAGTTTCACCAATAACACTCAAACAAATAATATTTTCTTAGTTTTCTTTCCCCAGCAGTGTCCCAAGCACGACTACAACCAAGGTATGATACGCTGACCACAAGAAGAGAAAGAATGACTCTGCACTTTCCTCTCATGTCCAGCCCATTTCTTTTCTCTCCCAATGTAACCGTTTCATTTTGTAAGAGTTGAAAATGAAATCTGACATTGCGATCATATTGAGTCCCTTTCATGTGTATGGGCCAAATTATTCTCTGCGAGTGGGTGCATGGAGAGGAAGATCGGGAAATGTCAACTTCTCTTCCTTTTACTTGATGTCTTTTACTGGTTTTATTTTCTTTTGGTTTAATGCTTTGCATGTGAGTCTTTCGTGTTTTGCTCCAGTGAGTGAGAGTGAAAAAGAGAAAAAGGGAAGGACGTCAAGTTCACTTTTGAAATATCTCAAGATGAGCAACAGATAAAATCCTCAAGAACAAAACAAACGAAAAACCCCCAACCAACAAAAAAAAAATCAAACAAAAAACCAAAACAACAAAAACAAAAAACAAAAAAAAACCCAAGAAAAGAAAAAGAAGATAACATGAACCATCTCAGAGCCTCATGACTGCTTGGACCTTAGACTCTGTACTGGACCTGCAGTGTCTACTGCTGGATCCACTTTTCCATCTCACGACAGAACAACTTTTTATTTACGATGACCAAACCAAGGTTGGGCTTTAAAGATAAGCCAGCACTGTTGGGCTTTATCTAAAATAACCTTCTCATCAGCTTTTCCAGCCCATGCCTTTGTTGCAACAGGCTTATTGTACTCATTCTCCTTTCATCCAGTCTCCTCTAGATTTACGTTGCATGTTAGAGGTGCCTGCATGGGGAACCCAGGTTCTCCTTTTTTCTCTGCAGTCGGAGCCAGCTGTTGCAGATCCCCTGCTCTTTAATCTTCCTGTTTTATAGAGAAAAAACAACTCTTATTTCTACATGCTGCTTTGTCCAGCTTGATGCCGTGGCCAAAAAGACTGCCCATGTAATCACAGCTGGATTTGAGGAAACCTAAATAACAATGAGTTGTGGCATGATGAGGAGTCCAAGTAAAGATCAAGCCTCTTGACTCTCTTTTCAAGGGCTGTACCAGCACAAAGCAAAAGTCAGTCTCAGGGAAATAGTGAGCTATAGTACCTGCATACGTTTTGGAGCAGCAGGATTGTCTCCACTGGGCCACTCCAAGCAGCTCCATGTGAAAGGAACAGTGATAACCCTCAGAAAAGAACAAGGACTGAAGGTCTGTCAGAGACTACATGCAATGAGAGCATCCCAAAGGATATGTCTCTCTTTTAGATCATGGTACAAGTCAGTATGCAGAATATAGGGGTTGACAACAATAATTGATCAGAAATGAGACAATCAGTTGACTCAAGTGGCTATGTGATTAATTGCCAGGGTCCAAAACTGCCATTAAAAGCTGCAAATGATGTGAAAATTTGAAGTGAATTTTAAACAAATATACATTTCCTGACTCAAAGGCACTTTAGCCCTGTAGCCTGCAGCTTAGAGACGTCTATCTGGCTTTCTTCCGTCAATCGATACCATTAAAGCCCTAAAAAAAAATCCTTTCTCCATATAGTTATAAAATATCAATTACATACATTTTCATTAGCTGAATGCAGTGATCAGGGCTGATACATGGTTGTTTGTTCCTCAGTGAGGCACTGCTGGCATTCTTCCAGCCCCAGCCTTATCCAGTGGGAGCATCCTCTAATCACAGTGATGGGGACCCGCCCGCCTCTGCCTGTGCCCGTATCACCATCTGTCAGTCACCGAGCACAAAGTGGAGGTGCCAGGCTCGGGTTCCTCCTGACCATCACCCCCACAGTGCATTAACCTCTGGTGTCTGCCGAGGATTTTCTGCTGCAGGGTTTAAAAGCTCCGAGCAGACACTAATGAGTTATGCTAAACTCACTGACACTCCTGTGGAAAGTACTTTCGTCCCTGTTTCACTGATGTAGACGTTTAGATAGAGGAAAGATAAGTCACTTGCCTGAGGCCATGCACTGATTGAGTATCAGAGACCAAATTAAACTGACATTTCTTGGCCCTTAGCTCCATGTTGTGGAAGTTCTGTCTTCTGGAGAAACTGTTGAAAGAGAAACTAAAACACATCATCCCTACATTAAATGTGCCAACTACTCTGTGCTCTTCTATTCCTTTGCTTTTAAATGCCACCCTGGCAGCACCAGCATGCAGATATTTCTATGTCCATGAGAACATATCTCCCTCCTCCTTTTCAGCTTGACTCTTTCCCATGTCCACCAGTGTGCATTGATGTCCAGATCACCTTTATGTGGGCTGGCATTCGACTGGAGATCTTTTCTGAAAAAAGCAGGAGCTGAACGTGTCTAGAAGCGTAGAGATATTTTTAAACCAAGCACAAACGTGCACGGCCACACTGAATGTGGTTTTGGAAAATGCAGCTTTGTTTTCATCCAGCACTTCTCAGAAACAGCACAAGAAAGGGAAGGCAGTGGAAGAAGGTTTGTTCTTCAGAAGGAACATGTTAAACAACAGCATTAATTATTACTGGGTTTTATCCTCGGGGGAAAAAAACACATAAACAAGTAAACAAACAAAAAAGATGACACACCTCTCACAACCTGCTGGAATTTATGGCTCTGCAAGACTCATTTCCACTGATAACTCTTTTGCTGGCAAGCTTGCTGGCAACCTACTTTGGAATAAAAGGTCTCCCTAGTCCCCATATCCATCCTGTGTGAGTTCAGAGCTAGAAATTGCAACTGAAGTCCTAATGGGAAGGGACAAGGACATAACCAAAACACTGCAGAGGGAGAAGAAAAGTCTGTATTTTACTGCTGTAATGGTGGACACAGAAGGGGGCAGGAAAATATTCCCCCACTGCAAAACTGTTGAGTGTGCACAGAATAAAAATATTTTTATTGCAAGAAGAAAAATCCATTGATTTTTTTTTTCTCCAATTTTTAGCAATCATAGAAGCTATCCAGCTAAACCTTGCAGGAAATATCTGCATGACAGACTGGAGACTTCCACTTTTTGGTTGTCAGAGAAATGTTTCCCTTGTTGGTTACTCCAAACGGAACATTTTCAATTACCAGGGGTTTATTTCTTTTCTTTGCAGGTAATTAGAAATCTGACATTTTTCCTCAAGGTTTCCTTCCATTTTAATGATAGAAAAATACACCTAATGGTAAATGTCAACTAGCTCTTCTTCAGAGCAATTTGTAGCTTCTCATGATCACCAGACCTACGGGCAAAACATGTCTTAAATAGACCCAAGAGCTGCTTCCCCATGTGGTTGTACATGAGGTTACACAAGGTTACATGGCCATGTGTGCTGGAGATTTGGAAATCTGACTTTGGGTGGACCTTAGAGTGCAAAATAGAACAGACCATGTCCGTGCAATCCGGGGCTAACCTGGTGCACAGAGCCCAGCAGTGCTGGGAAACCTGCACAGGAGGCTCCTCCACGCTGCCCACACGGTCAGCTGAGGTCTTTCACCAGCACATCCATCACTTCCAGTAGCTGGGTCACAGGACAGCCCGTGGCTCTGGGCCTGCCAAAACCAGACCTGTCCTCACTGCTGCTTAGGCACTGCTGCAGACTGTGCTTCAGTCCCGTTTAACTATTCCAGGAGAGAGTGTGGTTTAAATCTGCTCTGTCTCTTGGCTTCTGCTCCGCATCTGCCAGGAACTGAACGTGCTGGGGTTACATCCACACAGGGATATGTATTTATAGGTAAGCCCACTGCCTAGAGCCATAAAAGGAACTGAGTCAGTGCGCTGGATCTAGCCCTCCAAGGCTTGCAAGTTCTTCCAAGCCCATGTCTCACTGGAGTGGTTTTGGACAGATGGGAAGAAGTGAGATGTTAAGTGGTAAAAATGACACCACTTTTGATTAAGGGAAATGGTGAAGTTTCTCTTGAGGGCAAAAAATTGTAAATTCCCATGAAAATATATCTTCCTCAGAAACTCCTGAGTACAAGAAAGCAGAATTTTATAGGGCTTTTGTTTGCCAAGGAGCTGTGCAGATGTGACTCATTTGCTCTCCCCAGGCCAAATGTTGGTTGATGCCTAGAAAGAGGCTTTAGCCTCCCTACAGACTCATTGAGGCTCTCCACTAGAAACAGCACCATAGGCCAGGTTCCTGCTGAGAGAAACCTCTCCACAGCTTCCTTGGGCTGTCCACAATATGGGCAGAGGACTCTCTGTGAAGCTTCTTGTACGTCCAACAGAGCTATAACTGTTCTGAACACCTTCCTCCATTCTGGTCTGTGCCTCATGAAAAACAAGAGTCTGTGTTTCTGGAAACAAGACTTCTATGGATGTCGCAAGAAATTGAGTGCATGTCATCAACAGTTTCACTTTATTCTCTCTGCCTTTGAGCCAGTCAAATTTGATAGGCAGGAAGAGGCCTTGAAAACATCACATTTCTCCAAGGTTTGCAGAAAGACTCCACCACACTCTTGCTCCATCCTGCTTTTGCACAGGGGATCATTTCCACTGTGGGGAATTTCTGCCTTCCTCTGTCCCCCCGGGGTGGGAGAAATCAGGGACCTCGTGCTCCCTGCTCAAGCTGTGCCCAGGGGAGGGCTATGAGATATAAGGAGCACAGGGTTCCCCACAGACACACAGGCAAATGCATTGAAATCAGAGGATCTTGGTCGATTTTTATAAGTAAAGCAACTCTCGACCAGATCTAGGGGGTTTTAACACCTGACTTTCTAATGATGTAAGTTATTTTGTAATCAGGAACAAATACTTCACCAGCATGCACTCTGCCATTGGACAAGCAAAACAGATCTTTCACCATGTGTATTTTTGAGCTGATTCCTTATCTGTATAGTATCATTACATATTATTTCTATTATTATGGTTATCATTCTTAACATGAAGCTTTGATGCTTTTATCACGTGCCTGGCTTTTTTATTTCCTTAGATGTTTTCTGTGCTTTGCCATGTGCTTTCTTCAAAATACTTCCAGGCAGCTTTAGAGAGCAGAATCCACTTCTTCTCCAGCAGGACTCTAAATCTGTTAGAAAGCAACACCTTTTTCTCCACAGAGAAACCTGTGTTCCTTTTACCTGGGCCATTAGCACATCTATTTAATTTCTATTAGAGGTGATAGCAACAAAACTCTGGTTGAAAATGTATTATGCACTGCAGTCTGAGTTTTGCTTGTTCCCTGTATAAGAGAGGTTACTCACCCATTGTCCCAAAACAGTGGTGAGGGCCATAGTGGAAAATGAATTCAACCTTGGACCACAGCAAGTCCTGACATCCTTCTTGCTGCTACTTATGTTGATTTCATTTCTCTAGAGCTTTATTACTGCTGGAGCATTGAATGTTCTGGATGTGAAAGCAGATATGATCAGACATTTGAGTCTGAGGGTTCAGCTCATTACCAGCTTTCCAGGGAGTTTAGGTGTCTGTCAGCGTTGTGTGGTCCCAGCTGAGGAGGCTGAGGAGGCTGAGCTCCTGCTCCCACTCAGACTGGCCACTAGCAATCAGAAAGTCTCAAATCCACAGTTCATTGTGGTCTTTCTAGTCAGGATGAAAGGGGACACCGGCAATGCATTTTGTATTTGACTCAAGCACTAAGGTGGGCTCAGCAAACTCTAGAACAACAGCACCACTGGAGCAGCTGTTGGAACAGCATAAAATCTGTGTTTGATCTCCCCTTTGCTTCCAAGGAGGGTTTTGCAGCCTGGATGTCTTGACATGAGGATTTCTGCCAATTGTGACTCAGGAAAAGAATTTAAATGTGATGGCCTCAGCCTAGTCCTTGGTGGAATATTTGTCCACATCATAAAACCACTGGACACAATATGGAAATGCAATTGACATTAAACCAAATGATATAATCCCATCTAATGATATTATAATGAATCCCAAGTGAACTCAACATGATTGGGCAAGTATTTCAAAGTGTTACTGAAGCAGTTTTTATAGTGTAAAGGTCTGCATTTGCCAACCAGTGGCCAGACACACAGCCCAGACTCAGAAGTTAGCCAATTCCCACCCTGTAAACCTGCGGCTGCTTCTTAGAAAAACATCTTTTTTTAATTAGTGCTTTTACTTTTTGAAGGATTCAAAGGCGTTTTCTGAAGTGTGTTTCATTGTTTTTAAATACATTGCTCCTATTCCCAATTAGCTATTTCTGGTCTCCAGTGAAATCCCTCGATGAGTAGAAAGGGATTAAATTTCTGTAAATCTACCATTTATGAACTTGTGAGTTGCTAAATGGTGTTGGCCTTTCACCTAACGGCTGGTTGAGCCTGACGTGTCTGTATGATTTGCTGTGTTATTCCTCTGCTCTGGTGTTATTGTTTTCACTAATTTTGCATAAGGTACATTCTGGCATGGCTCTAAAAACCTGATCCAAATGTATGTGAGCACAGCTGACCGTCTGCTTGATTGAATACCTTCCAAGTGCAATTTTCAAATCTTTGCTCTGGAGAAATGGGGAGAGAAAAGAGAGAGAGCTTTCCCTCCAATCTGGGATTGAATCTTCATTTTTGGCCAGCTTGAGAAATTCATCGCTACAAAAAAAAAGAAAGATCATTTCTTAGCTCGATGCTACTCAGGAGCCTGGATATTCTTGAAAGCTGCCCTTGGGGTCCCTGTAGATCACTTGAAATACTGAATAGCATTCACAAAATTTGGGGATTGTGTCTGATGTCTTCTAATGTATTTCACACACAAGCCTGAAATAGATGTAGAAGAGTTTTTTTGATTCAGCAACATTTGCAAAAATCATGTGTTTTACATTTTCTCTTTATTGATCTAAATAGCTGCAGAATATTCAAGCTGATAGAAAAAGAAACTCTGGATATCTGGCCTTACTGCAGTTTGCATACTATTTTCTGGTAATTGTTAAATTATCTTCCATTAAAGTTTGCCTGGAGTCACTGATTGTCCAGAATAACAGGGTTACTGACAGCACAGTAATTTCTCCAGTTGCATGGGATTGTGCAAACTTCCACTAGTGACCATCTCAGCTGCAGGTGAACTAAGAGCCAAGATCCCATTGAATGGAGTCCAGGGTCTTTCCTCCCTCCAGGTTCTAGGGCAGACAATTATTCATCAGAGTTTTGAGAACACAGTTTAGAGAACAAAGCCTCTGTCCAACCAGGACTGCAGCTCCCAGAAGATTTAATCTTTAGCCCTGGCAGTGTTGAAGCAAAAGCATCCTTAATTTTCAGACCTTTTGCTCTGAGCTTGCTCACCCTATTAGATCTCTACAAGCTTCACCTAATGCTCACCTAACAGCCAGTCACCCTTAACTATAATCCTGCCTGAACTCCTCTGGGTTCCCTCAGGAGGAGGTTACAGCCCTTGCACCTTCACTGTGGACCGAGACAGGTCTTCTGCTGCCTCCACTCATATTTGGTTCTGGGACAAAGCCAAAATAGCCATCCAAAAAACAAACAGCTATGAACTGTACAGAGCTGTGTTATACACTGGGACAAACACGAGGGCAGGACACTTTTAAAGCACCTTCCCTCTTGATTAAGAAGTTTAAGACTTGCTCTGCAAATATGCTGGAGACTCTGAGCTGATCAAGCTGAAGTTACCTGATGCCAGGCAAACATTTCTCCCCACACTCTCAACCACAGTGTCCTGCTCTCAACAGCTTCGCCTACCTGGACTGCAGGTTTAAGAAGATTAAAGTGTAAGAATACAAAATCAGTGATCAAAATGACCCCTCTTGGCCTTGAAACACAATAATTCTTCCACGATCTCAAACATCCTTGGGGATAGCAGTGGATGAGAAGTGCCTCTAGCAGGCAGCTTGAAATTACCCCAACAGAACTTGCATAACCAGTTAGGTTTCTACACAAGAGCAGTATCTTCACTAAGACTACTGGAATCATTTGAGTGCTTTTGAGTTATTTTTATCCTGTGAGGATTTCCCCAGGAAAGAGAACATGAAAGATGATCTTGTCCCAGAATGCCTGGAAAATGAGCAATGAGCGCTTTCTTGAGAAAACAAAGGATTTACCATCTTTGCAAGCAATTGGGGTCCCTTCATGATGTATTCAGCAGAACATTTCTGGTCAGATGTGTTATAATGCTTTTGACCACTATGATAATGTAAGTGGCTGAAGACAAAAACAGATTGATAAGTGTATTATGCTCAAAAGTAAAATTTATCCCTGTGTGCAAATGTCAAAAACAAATTTAGCCAGACTTATTGATATTTCCAAGGATGCAGCATAACGCAACACCAAGAAAAGATTTAAGAACTCAATCTTCAATCTCTGTTTCTGAAAGGACAAACTCAAAGAACCTTACTTGGTTTTTTCCCTGATTTCAGTGATTCATTGGACTTCTGTGTTGTCCCTTAGAGTACAAATCCTGTATGTTTTAGTGGGAGAGTAAGCAATTTTCAAGGGCACTTTTCCACCCTAAGTGAGGAGGAAAGCGTGTGATTACTCACAGATATATATCATGTTACCAAAGTGTCTGCCATTGCCATAAGGTATTGACTACCCCATGATTTTCACCTGTGCCTTTTGGGTTAGTGAGTCTGTGTAAGAGCAGCTCACCATCACACAGCAGCAGTCTTTCAAACAAACAAACAAGAACAAAAAATAAAAGAAAGAAAAAGGCATTTTGCCTGAGAGTAAAATAACAAACCAAGAGCAGGCAACAGTCAGGCAGTTTTAGCTTTTTCTTGAGTAAAGTGCTGTAGCTACAGATTAACTTTGTTTGTTCAATACTTTATTTTCCTTTAACCTGCTCTGAAACAAGGACTGGAAGCACTTTGCTAAATGGATTGAAATTATCCTGGCTTCACAGCGTGCCTTGTAAGTGCCCTGGTACTGTCTGTGGTCCTGCTGTTTGGAGACTGCCTGGAGTGATGCCCTTTCAGGGGTTTCCATAGATCCCCCTTCCCCTGCTATGGCAACAGCACACTCGGCTCTGCTCCTCCACAGCTCCAGAGCTCTGTTTGCACCACCAAGGGGCTGCTCCTTGGGGAATCAGGCCTCCCAATGGCTCTGAAAGCTCAGACTTGCCTGGGAGCAGAGTCCCCTCAGAGTTTGTGGGACCCTAAAAAACCACTACCTGCTGCCAGGTGTACAAAGCACCTGAGATTTGGCATCTCATTCCTGAGGCCAGGCTTGCCCTGGGAGTAAGGAAAAAGCCACTGTGAGTCTCTTTGTGGCACTTCGACCATCTGTGCCACTTTCCTCTACACATCATTGTCTTCAGATAGGGGTTTCCTTGTCTTAAAAAAGGCAGTGTTGGCACCATGGAAGCTGGGAGATACTGAAGCCTCTCCACTGCACAAACTCTACTGTTTTCAGAGAGGCAGAAGGACTCAATGACATTATGTAAATTAGATGCACCTCTGTCCACTTATTGCCTCAGCTCATTGATTTTAGCTTCTGGTGAAAAGAACTCCAGCCGTAGATATTTTGTCCACAGTCTCATTGCTCAGTTTCCAACAAATTATCAGATTTTTTGCTGTGTTTATAACTTTTAATTATGGACTAATTGCACATCTCCTGTGGGCAGTTACCTCCTCCATCCTCCTAGCCTGGCAGATAATCTTGTGACAACCTTTTTACGTGAATCATTTGCCAGACATTCCTGATATTTTCTTAAACCTTTGAAACTGAAAGATATCTAAGGGAGCAATCTATACACACGTACAGTACTCAACACCCCAGATAAATGAAGAAAGATCCCACCTATTCCAGGTGGCCAAGGACAGGTGGTGGGAGACCTCATTGCTGTTGTATCAGAGCCTTGTCCTCCTAATGACTTCTGTACAGTTTGAGGCCCAGAGATGGAATGACTTTTGCATTCACTGAATTCTCAGTCAATGTGTGTATGTGTTAATTTAGTGTTTCTCTTTACCATTATGTGGAGGGAAGTTGCCTGAGGCAAATACAGTACTTAGAGGTGCAGTGTTGCAGGAAACCCCCGGCCAGGGAGTCTGGCCTAGACCCGTGGCAGTGTCCCCCCTACCAAACACCTCTCATTACTTTTCCCCTCCCTGCCTTGGGTTTGATGTGAGCTGCCCCTGTTTATGGTATCAGAATCACTGAAGAAGATAAATATAGGAAAGAGGAGCCGAGAGAGATGCAAAGGTAGCATCTGGCCAATCCTCAGAGAGCCTACACCTTCCCTCCAACCTTCACACGATATTGATGGTTTCATAATGGACATGCAGGAATATGGGATCAAAGAGAATATCTGAGAGTTATTGGTTCTAACTACCCAAGCTTAGCCAGGCTTTTATCTTTAAAAGCCTTGGAGAAACAGCTTCTGGTTTGTTTTCCATTTCATCTGATACAGCCTGCCTTAGAAACCAATTAGCATTTTGTCATTACATGTAATAATTCCACATGCTCAGGCTGTGCACTTGGTGTTTCTGAATGCTTTACATCAGGCTGAGGTGACACATGGAGGACTGTGACCCTGGCCCTGGCAGCTTCAAAACACATGTTAGGTCATCACTGTTAAGAAAATCTTTTGGTGTTCAGTCCAGTATAAATTGCCTTTTTTTTTTTGCTTTTAATAAGGTTTTCTTATATTACTATACTGAAAAAAATTTGGATCTTTATTCTGTATAGGAGATCTAATAAAGTGGACACTGTGGGGTACAGTTCTTTTCAGAGCAAGAAGTTAAGATGTTTTTATAGTCATGCACGGGGGAAAAGGGGAAGAGGAAAGCAGTTATAGCTTTTTTACTAATCTATATCTTGTAAGACTCCATTTTGTGTGCCTATAGCAATACAATTTGAGGACATGCTTTATTTTACTGTCATTTCTCAGTATTATAGATACTGGTCATTAAACTCCCAGAAACTATTACAGTTTGTGAACCACTTACAAAGTAGTTGTTGAAATGTGCAAACCATAAATCAGCAAAAAATCCTGTACCTAAATCAGTTCATTTCTTCTCCTTTTCTTAATTCCTTTTCCCTGTTTCCTCCGAAGAAAATGTTGGTTGTGACAGACACCATCTACGCGCCAGGGGAAAGGAGCAAATCCCCAAATCCCCGGCTGCGAAGTTGACATGCCAAAAGTGCCTCCCTCCCCTGCCGTTCGGCGGAGCTGATTCGTAGCTGCCAGCCAGCCCGCAGGACGCCTTGTACCCCCAGAGCTGGGGGCCTGTCGGCTTTCCAGTGGCTGCGTGCCCTGCAGCATCCCTGGCGATGTGTCCCGCCGGGATCCGCTCCCGCCAGCAGCAGCGCTCCGAGCCCCGGGCTGCACCTGCATCCCTGCGGCCGGCGAGCGAGCCCGGCTTCTCCGGGGAAAGGCAGGGAGTCCAGACAAGCAGGGGAGCAGAAAGGCAGGCTGGGGTAAAACTGCCGGCCCCGACTGGGAGGAATCAAAGGGAAGCAGTTGTTTCGAGCGGGGAATAAAAGAGCCGTGCTGGAGTGGCCGTGAAGTGGCTGGTGTTAACTGGAAAAAAGGGGTGATGCTGGTTGCAGGCAGTGGCACCTTTGCAGGCTCCACAAAGCAGCTGTTTCCATCGTTTGTTCCCTGTCCTTCAGGATGCAGAATAGCTCTGTGTACGGTGTCTTTTGCTAACTTTCTTTTCCCACAATTTTTTTAATCTCCAGATTTAAACCCATTTCAGTTCAGCTTGTGACACTCTCCCTGCCTGAAGGGGCAGCTCTGAAGGACTGAAAACCTGGTGCTTGAGTTTCCAACTGAGGAGACAGTTGGCTCCCTGCAGAAGTGAGTTGGGGTGTAAACTTTCACAGCAGCAAGGTAAGCAGCTGAAGGGTTTGGGGAGTTGTCTTGGAGCATGAACCTGACCCCTGAGCTAACACAACAGCAGAGAAGTCCCCGGGGACCCTTGTAGGACCAGATGTCAGGCTGTGGAAATCAGTTTTATACTGATTTTCAAACATCTGCAGCATGTCTTGTTAATTGCTAGCGCATATATTTTATGCTTTTCAGGCTTTACAGGGTCTTTATTCACCTATATCAATATGGAATGGATAGGAAACAAACACAGACCTCTTCATGGACAACCTGCCTACAGGTAGAAAGGTTACTTCAGTTGAACCCCGGGCTTGAAATGAATAATTGAATCATCCATAGCTATATCCATGCTTAAACACTCTTACCACTGCCTTCTGCCAGCATCCAGCTATTAAAAATGGAGACAGCATACAATAGCTTGAGCCAGCTTTGTATTTACTTGTGTGTGGTTTACAAGAGATATTTATTGAACACTTTCTGATGGTCAACAACCACTGTAAATAAATATCAAGGTCTGTGTCATTCATGAACAATCATTAAAAAACATTGCTGGACTTGGCCTGAGTCGTGAATGAAAGATATTTACTGTTTGATCTCCTGGATGCTGTGGTGTGATGCAGTGGCCACTGCAGGAGCTCACCTGGGGCAGATCTGTGCAGAGAGGGTGTTACCTGCACGGGTGGGATGGGGCACAGGGGACTCTCCACACCCAAATGGGATGTTTGCCAATGCCACTGACCACCAGGCCAAAGCCTGCTGCAAAATCTGCTGCTGTGCAGAACATGGACAATTTACTAGCAGTGCTGTGCTTTTGCAGAAATGGCTTTAAGAAAAGTACTTTTAGTCATTATTTACAGAAAACCTGGGAAAGAGCAGGACTGTCTGTCCAGCATGCATGGATCTCACAGTTCCAGGTGTCTGAGGGCTGGTGGGTCTTACCTGGTGCTGTTTAGAGGGTAATAATAGTGATATTCCCAGGATAAAACCTGGAAAGGCTCTGGACAGACAGGATAAGTGCTTCTCATAAGATAAGAGGAATTGTACAGATAAAGCAGTATGTCATTTCTCTTAAGCACCTCCCCTGGTGCTCCCCAGGAGCAAGGACCTGAGGTGAGATCTATATTTCACTTTGTTTCCAGCTCACCGTGCTCCTGGACCAAATCATTTAACTCCCTCATATTTCAGCCCAGCAACCTAAAGAAATGCAAACTTACCAGAAATGGGCATGAGCTACTGTGTACATTTAATTGAAGTGCTGGTGACGAGCACAAGATATAATTCCACACCTTATGCACATCCAGCCTGAAACTAACTGCAAACCTTTTTTTTTTTTTTTTTAAATAGTGCATGAGAAACTTTGTTCCAGAAACCACTTAAGGTCACTGTCAAGTACCTAATTTCCCCATACTTCTTCTAGAACACTGCATCATGGAAGTTGCTAATTTGCGAAATAAAGGATTATAGAAATGAGTCACAAATGCCCACTGATAGTAGAACATAATTGTAGAAATGTTATTAGTATTTCTATATTTACTACTAATGAAATTAAGCAAATCAATTAGATGATAGCTTCAAAGTCTCTATAGAAACAGGGAATTTTTCCTCTAAAAAAATGTTTCATTTCCCATGAGAAAGGTTCTGCATCTGCAGTTTATTCTGCATTTCTGCTCTGCTCTGAACTGCACAGCTCTGTCACCAAGCTGGGAGTGGAGTCTCTGTGCCTCCTACAAAAAAACTGAGAGAGCATCCTTATCATCTTCTTAGTGTGTTTTACAATAGCTGACACATACAATAAGCAATTTCTTCATCTTAGTCAAAGACCAGTTTCTCCATTAATACTTTTCCATGCCACTGAATGAAGTGGAAGAGTTTTGAAGGTTTCTGAGGTGTACGGCAGGAACCAGCACAGGACTGCAGAAGGTGCCTTGCTCCTTGCAATATTGATCGTGCAGCCTTTCAGAGGGAACATTTCCAATTTTTTTTTTTTCAAATAATTAAAGTATAATATTTTACAGCCTGATAAAATTTACAGGGACCCTTGGCAAGTAATTATAGTGCTTCTTTAAAAGAGACCCCATAAAAGATGCATGATTAGAAAGTTAAGGATCTGGATAGAATTACAACGATGTGACAAATAATTTACAAGCAATAAACCATCCCAAGGAGAGGGGGAGGGTGATTAAAAGAAAAATGGGGAAAAAGACATTGAACTAACCAGTGATGAAATATTACAATTAAAATAATAAATTTGCCCCCTGTGTTTAGTGTTAAGTATTTGTAACTACAAGTTTCTGTGCTTTGGCTAGAGAAAAAATTCTCTCTGGCTAGAAAAGTTGCAGTTTGATGTTGAGGCATTTTTTTTCATCAGAAGTTGTTCTGAATTTGGCACAGTAGCTTTCATTTTATTACATACTTAAGATAAATATTCTGTATAGATGTTCTGCAGTACTAATGATCCCTAAGACTGTGGAACAGTAGCTTGGAAGATTTTTATCTGCCTCCAGATGTTGGCCAAACTCATTTTTTATAGAGCACATTTATTAGGTTTCAGCTAGGGGGAAAAAAAAGTGATGGATTCCAGCTTAAGGCACTCTGAGATTTGGGGAAAATGCAAGTTTGGATCTGGATTGGAATTTTGATGGCAGGACCCACATTGCAGGAGATGAAGGGCAGCTGTGACAGAATGAGTAAGGGGAGAAATTCTTTCTCATTTTTTCCTCATATTAATTGCTCCCCCTTACACAAATATCAAGGTCAAGCAACAATCCACAACAAGTGGCTGCTGCCACCGTGACTGGTGACCATCAGCTGTCCTGAACTGGGGAGGGGATCCCGGCTCCCACCCACACCAGGAGATGGAGAGCAGGGGTACAAAATAGGCTCCACTCAAAAGTGATGCAGAGCACGACACACGACAAGCCCTGTGTGAAAGCCTTTTGCAAGTGGCTCAGGTGAGCAGCAGAGGATCCACCTGGATCTTCCCACTCACCTTTCTTTTCACATGGACAACAAAATCAGTTATAATCCAATCTGTAAAGAAAACTTCCCTAACTTTGATTCCTATGTTGGCTCTGTCTCCTGGAGCTGCAGGACCTTCAAAGAAAACAGCAACTTGTTGTGCTGGAACTTCAGCTGATTATAGAGCATGGGACTGATTCCCCACCAGATAATCAGTTACATCCCTCATTGCTTTAAGAAAGGTGTGTCTCCTTTGAGTTAGTCTCTATTTTTATATGTATGATATATTTATATTTTATTTTTATATCTATTTCTATTTTGCCTTGACAATTTCAATTAATATCTAAGAAGCTCAAGTAACTTTGTGAAAGAGTTAGCACACAGGATAACCTGCAGCCTTTTTAAAGGCATTGATCTTTTTCATTGAAACCCCTTTATTGGTAATTCCACATCAGATCATCTGAAATGCTCCACGTCCTGACACTGAGGATTTTACTCTGGCCCTTTGGTATCTAAAGAAGCTTCACAGAGCAAAGACCTGAGTCAAGACAGGCTGAATGGTGAAGGTGTAGGAGCATGAGTTTGACACCAGGTTGATTTTAGTGGGCTGCTGATCTATCCTGCAGTAATTGCAGAATCAAGCACATTAATCAGATTGATTTGTGCACATCTGTTTTTCAAGAAAACAGATGTTGGATCAGAGGAAAAAGAAGTGCAATTCGCCTTAAAACAACTGTTGTAAATCAGAAGTCAAATTATTGGAGGTACCTGCAATAGATGCCCTTGGCAATGAGAGAATAATGATGCCTGAGATCTCATGGTCCTTAAGAAGCCCATTTTGGGGCTCACTTTATTTTATTAAATCACTCACTTGAGTCTCCCCAACATCTGTACTTTATTGATAGAAGAAAGGGCTTTCAATGGTTTTGTGAGACTCCTGGTGAGATGTAACCATCTCTTCTCCTATTCTATAATGGCAAAAGGGAAAAGAATATTATAAAATATTTCCCTTCTGAGCATATCTGATAATTTCTCTCTAAACTCATTCATTGGGGCAGACTCTAATTTATTCACAAGTAACAGTGAATTAACAGGGATTGGAATAAAGTGCATTTTTGCAAATAAAAGGTAAAATTACTCTACTCCTCTAGAACTAGCAAAATGCTCTGGGCTTATCACCTCCTGAAGATGAACTGAAGAAATGATGCCAAGGCCTCGGTTGTCACTTGCAATATCAATCAGACCTTACCTTCCCCATGGCCTGAGTGCAGAACAGTCAGTGAATAAAATCAGAAAGAGAGAAACTACAGGAGAAACTACGGAGATTTCCCAAAGAAACACCTCTCCTGCTTCTCTCATTCTAGCCCTAGGATCCAAACGTTGTAACCCTGCTGCCTTATTCTTGCGGTTTGTTGAGTGGAAAATGCACATGTGTTCAAACAGCTGTATTGTTGGAGGCTCGATCCGAAATGTAGCACAACATCTGTAGGACAAGGGAGAGGTGTCAAGTGAAGTGTGTAAACCTGGAGCTAACGACACGGCGCTGCGCTGGTGCAGCCTTCTGTCGGGGCTGAGATCCCCCTCACAGCGTGGCAGGCGGCTCGACATCTTCCAGACGTTCACAGGGACACCTTCTGTGGGATTGCTCTGCTTCCCTGCCCGCGCCTCGCACGCTGAGATCCCCGGCACTTGAGAAGCGGCTTCTCAGCAGCTCCACGGCAGCAGATTGCAGGATCTCGCCTTCTGGGGGCTGTTTGTTCGCACCGTGTCTTCTGAGCAGCTTGAAAGTGGAATTTTGTTACTCTTCAGCCCTTTCCTTTTCCTCGAAGGATTCCTGTGAGGGTGAGCTCAGGGGTAGCACGCGCCTGAGGAGCTCTTGCTGCACTCACTGTGCCACATTCATAACTCCTCCACTGAAAGGCACTGGTGGTACTGGTGGTATTGGTGCCTGGGGCAAGGGAATTCCATCCCAAACTTTTTTAATGAGGCACAACTGTCATGCTCGGAAGCCAAAATGCCTCTTGTCTATCCAACAGGCATGTTGAAAGCAAGATGTTTTTCCAGCTGAAATAAAGAGAAACACATCTTTGCTTTCTCTTCTTTAATCTCATTGCAAGAACTGAAATGGTACAATTGCAGTGGTAAAAATGCACCAGCTATGGAAGAAAACAAGGAGTAGCCTAACATAAGGGCAGTATTTCATTCTTGTGATGATCCCAGCATCAAAGACACGCTGTGAGCTTCCCCATAGTCTGGGAACGTTCTGATCCAGGGTTTGGCTCCAATCTTTGAGTAACTTCAAGCCATGTGCTAAGCTCAGATCCAGACTGGAGTCTTCCCAAAATCTGAGGAAGTTCAGACCCAGGATTTTGGCTTCAGCCCACGGCTAATTCAAACCAAACTGTCATCTAGATTCTAAGTGGAAATGAGTCAGAAGGCCTCAGCAGCTGACGAGGTGTCCACGCTGTGTAATCACCACGTACGGTTTGGCAGCCAGCAGGGGCCCTGGCTCAGGAGTGGAGATCACGGTGGCACCTGTGACTTGCAGAGCTTTCAGGGCCTTCAGGACCTCTCTGTGTACCCAGCACCCACACCATGAGCAGTGCATCTTCGAGGAGGTGATGGTTTATCCCCCTGCAACACCTGGACTTCATCCAGGTTTTGACCAACAAACTTTAACATGTTTAAATGAGGACTCTGCATGAAATATGGCCCCCTCTGTTATTACATGGCAGGAACACTTTCCTCCTGCACAGTGAGCAGTTACTGTGTGTTCCCATATTTTTACTGGCTCTGCTTGCTTGCTGCTGGGAGTCTCCTGTCTGAACCTGTTGTCACTCAGGAAATATCTTTATTCCAGAGCACTAATTAGGGAGACCTAATTAACTGAGCAAGGCTCCTCTGCATGGCAGTGGGGAGGTTCATTGTGCTGTTTGCAGTGTCAGATGTGAGCCTGCCTTGCCCTGTGATACCCACTCGCTGCATCCCTCCTGCCTGCGGACTCCTGTAGACCTGCAGTGGGACCGGGTCTCTGTGTGAGAGAGATTTTGCATCAAAACAGGAACAAACACATTGAGGATTGCTCCCATATATCCTCATTTGGATTTCAGAAGCAGCATATTCTGAACACCACTCTGCACAGGCAGTTCCTTGTCCCAATCTCCACACATTTGGAAGCAGCCATAGTCGGCTTTGCCTTTCTCGTGCAGCACCCAGTAAACATTTTCTTCCTGCTTTCATTATTAACAATATTTATTATCAGCAATGTAGTAATACAATCAGACCCTTGATATGTTAAGTGCTTTGCAAACATTCAGGAAGACAGTTTTACAAGCTATTCACCCCTCTGTCCAGAGCCTGGGATGGTGGCAAACTTTAGCTGGGCTGCTTTTTCCCACTAGCAAAGAGTGCTCAGGGAGGGAGAGGACAACTTCTTCTCTAACTGCCCCTTCCCCCAGTATTTCTATTCAAAGAAAGCAGGAGGGGAAAAGCAGTGTTGTGAGAAGAAAACATATACTTGATAGAGAAACTTAAAGAGAACAGGACTTCTCCATTTTATGCCCTCCCAGGATTTCAGCTTTTCTAGAGAAAGAAAAAATCCATTTCATCCAAAATCCTGTTGCTCCCTTTCTGCACCCCTAACATAGGACTCAGATGCCCATCATACATTTTTAGAGGAGCCGGAGTGTTCTGGGCTGGCAAACAGGCACCACGAGGTCAGCGCTGGGCTCTGCCTGTGCACAGCACCCTATCCTGAAGGGCAGGAGCAGGTGTCTTTAGTGCATCCAACAAAAAACAGCAAAGCTCCCTCACACAATTCCAACCATGCACTGCTCTCCAGGGGTGCAGCCTCCTGGGGTAAAAATCTCCACCCTGGAGGGCACTGAAGTGGGCAAATGCCAGGAAATGCCCAGCATGGGTTCTGCAGATAGAGGGGAACATATCAGAGTTTACCCAGTGTTTTTCCTCTGAGAGGAAAGAGTTAAGAAAAAATAACCAGGCACAGAGTGGTGTTTCTTATGGAATCACGTGTGGAGAGAATAATGCAAGCAAACTGCTTTCGCAACGATGCTGAGGTCACTCGACCACAAGCCTCCAGCTCTATTATGTGTGAGGGAGATAATGGGGCAGAACTGTGGGCAAAAGTTCTCATTCGTGGGAATCCTGTCAAACCTCCACAGGCCTTGGAGACACCTGGAAGAAGATAAGCATGATAATTATTCTCTAAAAGAAGAGGCACTTTTTGTTCCTTCCCTCCACCCACCCCCACCCCACAGCAAGTCAGCAGCCTGTTGTGGTTTTGTTCCACGTGATTCCTTGAAGAGAGACAAAGAAATGCAACATCCTATCAGAGTGAATCACATAACTTAGAAATGACCTGATTCACACTTTTTTTCCATTCCCTGTAGCTGATGTGGGTCTTAAAACAAAAGGGAAAATAATAGGTCCTGGTGTCTAGTCTGTGAATTGGAGTCTGCTCCGTTTTCCAGCTCGAGTTAAGGCACAGGAAAACACTCAGTTTTGCTGAAGAGTCTTCTTTTCAGTCACAGCTGAATGCCTGCACAGGGCAGATGCTCAAAGATCTTTTGGGGGGCCAGAAAAACAAAAAAGTGATGTTTGTGTCAGTGTGACTCCAAGATATGGAGTGCTCAAGATCAGGGCCCTTGTTCCCCATTAAACACCTGATGAGAGGGTGCAGCCAGAGAGTTTCACCCAGGTTGTGCTCCTCTGGATGATGATACCAACCTCTCTCAGCCTCAGTACTTCTGACCCAGATGAGCCCTTTTTCCTTGAAGGACTCTCACCACCACAATTATGGTTCAGAGAGACCTTCTTCTTCTCAGCCCTTATTGCTGCTTTCAACATTAGCCACAAGCATCTCATTGGGCATTTCTTTGGGTTAGAGACTGTAATTTTTTTCCCTTTTTATGAAGCATCAAGTGTCATCTCACTAAGGAGGTGTTCCCCAGAATGAATCACAGACACAAATAAGAAAATGGCAAATTTCTGTATCTAATTTCATAGAAAAATCTAATTGATTTCTTATTGCACAGAGAAATCTTCACGATTGGGGCACTGAAACCCAAATGATGCAGCTTCTTTTGCCTGACAAATCTATGACAAAATACTGGTCTCCATAGTCAGCTGAAAATTTCCTGCTGACTGGAAGAAGGACTCAGGCTCCCTGTAACTGGAATAAAGTTGCACAAGAACCTCATTAGAGGAGTCAGCCTGGCATAGGAGGGGACACAGGGTCTGGAGAACATGCAGGGTACATGCTAAGTGCTGCCTTTGCTTATCTTGATTTCAGTGGCTGGCTTAGCCATTCAGACTGACACATATGTATTTTATAGATATAAAAAAATTACAACTTTCCAACCAGTGTGAGCCCCATGGCTGGCATCTGCCCAGGTCCCATGTGCCAGCTGCTGGCAAGCTGCTCTTTTCATGGTTTATTGGAGTCATTTACGCAGGGGTGGGCCAGGAAAAGAGGAGGAGGGAACAGGGAAAGGGAGAGCAGAATTTCCCCCTACTCCTGTTTTCTTCAGTTTGTTTGATATTTGTCGTTATTATGTAACTCTGTTTCGGGCTTCCAAAGATGTTGGCACCAAGTCTGGTAGCAGTCCTGCCTTGCTTCTGTGAAAAAGCTGGAGGACGGGTTCTGCTTGGGGTTTTTTATAATTACTTAGTTTTAAAAGACTTTCTCCTAGGACATGTACCATGTGTTTGGAGCAGTCATTGTTCCAGATGTGCTTGAGCTTAAAATCTGGGCCTAAACTACTTGGAAACTTGGTGAATTTGAGATGTGGCTTTGCAGCCTTTCTCCAAAAGGTTTTTCCTCCCCAAAAATAAATGTTGTCTTCCAGATTCAGCTCTGTGTCTGGTCAACCTTTCCATTTTAGAGATCACCTGGGACAAGATGGATGGTAAAATCACTGCAGTCAAGCTGTGCCCAGCCCAGAGAACAGCCAAGAGCTGGATGGAGAGCCAAGGAGGTTAAAGGGTTTTTAAGGGCAAATGGGCACAATCAAAACGACAGTAGCATCTTGGGTATTATGACCTACAGCCCAGTGGTCCAGGCGTGCTGTTTCCTACCCAAACAGTCCTTTTGCATCCCTGGCAGCCAGAAAGTCCCAGTAGATCCCATCTCTCCCAGGGCACCACTGTAAATAACTCCTGGTTTGTACTGAAGCATTGACGCTGCATGGGTAAAACCAAGGTCAGGCTTTTCAATATTGTCCTAAACTGGACACTCACGGGCTGAAATCTGCTGTGCCACAGAGTGCAAGCTCTCAATTCCATAACATTTGGATTCTCCTCGCTTTAGAGCCAAGAGTTCTTGTGTCAATGGATTCTTGAATCCTTATTGAATGTGTGATCCACATGTTCATGTCCAAAAAAAGGAAAATAAGTAAAGATTCGTTCATTTAAGAAAAGAAAGCCTAAAAATAAGATAATGAATGAAGGGGGCATAACATCCTTTGCAGATGACTAAGAGTTTATAGTTAATGTGTGGTGGTTTACACGGCCACAGAAAATAAAACCTGTGGCCTCCCACACAGAGCAACAAAAGTGGTGTTGGTCTGCACCATAACCAGCTGTGATGGGTTCCCACAGGGTGTGCTGGATGCCCCATTCCAGGCCAAGGGGAAGGAGACACGGTGGTGGTGTGTTCCCCAAGGCTGGAACACAAGTTTTGCACAAAATAACTTTTCCTGCCTGGTCATACCCCTGGGGGGTGGGCAGAGGAGGCATTCTCTGGAGTGGGATGGGGTGGAGTAAGCAGTGGCAGGCAGCTGTGTTGGGAGCCCATGGGTTAAGTTGAGGTGTAGCTGGTCCCAGGGATGAGCCCAGTGTTTAAAAGGGAAAGCGCTGTTCACTCAGGGCAGCACACAGTGAGATTCCTGCCATCCTTCAGCCTGGAGGAACAGAGGACTGAGAGGGAAAATGCTGCCTCCAGCTCTGTAGCTGACAGCCACGGAGCTTCCCTGGTTTGGATGTCTGAGGTCTGGTTCAGGCTCTGCTGAGGTCTCAGAGAGGAAGAGGAGCCATGGGCAGCTGAGTACAACTGGTGAAAAGGAGCAACAGAATTCCTTCCACTTCCCCTTGAATGCGGTGTTAAACGTGGACAAATCACCCAGAGAACCTTTTAGAGACATTGGACACCACCAAGAGGGCTTGGGTTGTCAGTCCTTCCTGCTCTGACACACTGCAGTGTGTGTGTGGCTCTGGGGACTTATATTTTCATTCCAGGTATTTGTGTTTGTGGTTTTTTTTCTTTTTTGCGAGCACTTTGAATCACTCAGGGAGCTATTTGTGGGGCTGAAATAACATCAGATCAGACCTTCTCACGGTTCTTCAGTTCCCTGGGAGCCAAAACATGGGGGACAGAACAGATCTCACAGTATTTTTTTGCCACACAGATTGTACTCAGGGGAGGGAAGGGTAGAAATCCATTAAAATATATAACCATAAATAATGAGATATTTAGGTTTAGGGGGAGTTTCTGTAGAGTCCTAATACACAGGTTAAAGACCAAAGGCTGATGGCAATTCCTTTCCTGGTTCCATACATCTTACCTGCTGTTTCCCAAGATTTGTAGAGCATCCTGTGCTTCATTATTGTTGTTTACACCCCAAAATCACACTGGAAGGTGCTAGCTATGGAATGGACTTACACATTTGTAGGGAAGATGTGATGGATCTGTACCTTATGGAACTGCTTGAGAGCTGCTTCGGTGTGGATTTCTAGGAGGATCTACTGTCTGCTCAGCTTAAAAGGGATGTTTCAAGAGGATTTTAACCCCTTTTAAAAGAAAAGTTTCAACTTGTCTTGTTTCTAGTCCTTTCCAGTGCTTTCTTACAGAATAAATCAGTAGGTAAAGCATGGAGATGTTTTGTATTTCAAGTGCAGCCTCAGCTGTGGGATGAGGGGGGATTTTAAGTAACAGGCAGTGAAATGGTTCCAATGTGACAGTAGCTTTTAAAGCCTTTGTGCACAGATTCATCACACTGGAGAGCAAGGTAAGAAAATCAAGACCTGAAAAAACCCACATTGAGCGGTAATTCCCTAAAACATCTCCTGCCCTGGAGCAGCCAGACCAGGGCTAACAACACCAAGCACAGCTCTGTAGGGGCACCCTGTGGAACTTGGCATGATTTTGTGGCACTGGAACAGCACAGAGGAGTTTCGTATATATGGAGCCACAGAGAAGCTAAACTTTCCAATGTAAAACAACTCCAACATTTTTAATGTTGTAGTTTTGCAAAGTAGATAGGAAAAGTAAAGACAGTAGACTAAACAATAGCAGGAGGGCTAGAATTAGATAAGGGAAGATGCAAAAAGGGAAAAATTGAAAAATACGAAGGAGAGTTATTGCGATATTGAAAAAATGCAAGCATGAAGATATTGGAATTAAAAATGTTTGTGATTTAGGTCCTTTTATAAAAAGTGAATAGAAAAAGTTGGAAAGCATAAAGAAGGAAGCATTATTAAGAGGCTGGTGAGATAGGCTGAGAGGAAAATGTGGCAGGGAAAGGAAGGTAGGGGTGTAGCAGACTGAAGAAAATTTGAAGAATCAAAGACAGTTAAGGGCAGAAAACATTTCAAAATGTCCCTTTTCAGAAAGATGCCACTAAATTCTGTAACAACCAGCCAAGCCCCAGGCTTTGGCCTCAGCATATTCAGTTTTTTACCAAAACCACCCAAAAATATTTGCATGTTTTTGCAGTTTTCTCTTCACTGAATGTGTCAGTTCAGGATTGCCCCCATTTTTAAAGATCTAACCTCAACCATCCCCAGGCACAAAGGTGTTTCAGCGCTTATGGAGCTCTCATTTGGGTTTGCCCCTAGGTTTTACAAGCAGGGTGGCAATTAGGCTCTCCTCTCTTTAAGGCAGTATCCTTCAGGGCAGGAGCTGAAGCCATAACTTGCTTCACACCAGCCCAATGAGGAACCATCTCTGGATGGTTTTTGATGTGTGGCACAGCCATGCTGAGGGCTCAGAAGCCTGGACAGCTCTTAGATTTTGCTGTGAAGCCATCAAACTCTCCCTTCTTCTCAGTGTTATGAAATTTCAAGCCGTTAGCATTTTACATCACCGAGACACGAAACAAAAAGCAAAAGCACTGCTCTATTTTTACGCAGCAGATAGAAAAAAATTGAACTGAGTTTTCTGAAAACATGGAAAATAACCTTGTAATATCTGTTCTTAAGAAACTTCTGGAGGGCAGTAAGCCACCCTGTACTCATGCTTTGATCTCCACAGAGAGCTGGCATGGGCACAAACACAGGCCATGCTGGAGGAGCAACAAGATGGGAGTGAGTTTGTGAGTTAAACTGCTGGTGATGGGAATCTGACCTCCCTATTCCACATATTTGGGGGATATCTTGCAGTAGATCTAATCCAGTGCACTGGACTGGAAGCTCATTAGCAGTTGAAGTCCTTTGAATGCATCCCTTTTGGTCGAAATTTCCCCAAAAATAAAGTTAATTGTACATTTCAAGGCTGTTGTGCATTTCAAACCTAAGCATAGTAAATAAGGATATTTGGAAGATTTCCTTCAAAAGGGAATTATGGAAATCCTAAAGTAAAAGTGTCTGGTTTATTAGTAGCTGGTTAAGAAAAGAGCCCAAATATGCACAGTTTAGAGAAGGAAGGTGTCCTTGTCAAGAGGTGCACTGAAATCTGCCCTGGCTTCTTAAGCTACCGAAAAGTGACTTCTTAAATACCAAAGGTGTGATTGTGAGAACACAGCCCCATTTAACAGCATCAGGTTGTGAATGTAAGTATGAATAACCACGAGAGTCATGCTACAAATACCTTGATTATATTCCCTACATGCAGAAATTATTGTTTCAGGCCTCATTCACATTGTGAATATACTCATGATGAATAACTGTTAACTTAATTGTTTGCCTAGCAAAAATAGAAGACAGCTCAGTCTCTTCCTTGTTTACTGAAACAAGTTTTTCCATGAGCAAGACAAGTAATGAATTTAGGTTTCTGTGTGATAGATGGCTTTCTAGGTTACTTGAAATCGAGGAGAGCTGCATCAATGTTTCTTCCCTCAAAACATGTGTCTATGAGAAGGAAGGAGTTTTGAAAACCTTTGAACATAGGAGGAAATCTTTCAGATCCTGTAAGGGAGAGAAAACTTCACTGAGGATTGAAGTCTCTGTTGTCTAGGACTAGAAAACTGAGGCAAGGCTGAGCTCCTTGTACTCTGTAAGGGCACTAGCTCTGCTCTCTCCCCTTCCTCTATCCTCTCCCCTCATTTTTACAAAACCTGAAACCTTTGGGACCTCTGCTGTTTTATTGAATTTGGTTGCATTTGGCCAACAAGTTCAGATGTTGTTGAAGGTGGCTGACAGCTGAACACTGGCACATAGCAAAGTTTGCATAAGCCCTGTATTGTTTGGGATGTGCCCAGCAAATAAGCCTGAATCTTTCAAGTATGTGGAGGGGGTGCTGTATTCCCTGTTTCTGGGGAAATGAACACTTTTAGACTGCTTCAGAGACTCCAGTTCGAACAAAGTAGCTGTCCTTTTGCGCTGAAGCTACACAGATGCTCCTCCATCTGCCCATTGTCATGACACCAAAAATGGAAATTCTTTGCTCCAGCCCCTGGCGTGTTTGCTCAGCCCGTGCAGCGGCGGGGCCCGAGCAGTGTCTTTTCAGATATGTGGATCAAAGCAGGAGGTCACTGCGGTCAGCCAGCAGCCTTGGTTACCACCACACCCAGCCAAAGCATTCTTCCTTCTCCTCTGCTGACAGTCAAGGCTGACTCCCTGCATGTGACTCCCCCACCATCCCCTCCCCACCACAGGTTTCTGCTCTTGCACAACTGACGCTACAGATTGCGTGGGCAAATTTGTCACACTGCAGGGCAAGAGTCCCAGTAAACATTTCCCCTTTTCCCCATCCTCTCTCAGCCTCTGCCCCCAGCACACGAGTGCACCCACCCACCAGAGATGCTGGAAGCTTTCCCCTGCCCTGCTTCCCCCGGGGAGCCACACAGGGAACATGCAAAGAGGTATTTTGCAAAATCAAAAGGCTAAAGGTTGTCCCCTCCAATTTGTCATAGGCAAAGAAACATGAGTTAATTTTCCAGGAGTTCTTGAAAGCTAAGATGAGAATATATATAATTTAAAGAGAAAGAAAATTGGTGGGAAGCAAATAGCTCTTTGGAAAATCCTCAAAATGCAATGGATATCAACAGAATGTTTCTACCACTCTCGGGAAGTACTGCCAGCCCACATCTTTCTGCTAACTCCTAATGGGTCCATTAACTACTCCTAAATAATGATGGAAACCATATGGGTGCACAGGTGGTCTCTCAATAAATACCAAATGAATTCAGTATGATCACCATTAACACAATTAATACCCAGCCAATCTACAATGATGGAACTATTAAAATTAAGCGCTACTATATTTCCTCAGTCCCATGGCAATTTTACAATGGAAACAAACAAAAGACTAGAATTAACTTTTTTTTTATTACAGTTATTTCGTTTTATTTACTTACAGGAGGATTTCAGGCTTCCGTGCAACCTGCTGTGTCTGTGCTCTGTGCGTTGTGAGGTAACTTTTGACTCTGAGAAGAAATAATTTTGGGAGAAATAATTTTAAAAATATATGTTTGTTTATTTGGGGGGAAAAATTACATGTATTTGGGTGTTGAAGCACAGTGCTTCCTACTTTCTGCAGAAGGCTGTAAACACAAGTAATGAATATAAGATTGCTACAGCTGCTCTTTTTATCATCTAAACTGTGAGTTCATCACTGTTCCCTGATGGGACTATTAGTGTGGTCGGGATTCTAATTTCAATTTTTTTGTACTAGAACTGTTCCAGCATATATGGTGGTCCACCCAATTGTCAAAGGAAGGGGAACATGTTCACACATGACCTTCTGTAATGAAACACCTGATGTAGGCCCACTGTCGTTATGATGTTTTGGCTTTCTGAAAAAAGGAAGAATTCTGGTTTTATTTTTTAGAACCAGAATAGTAATTGGTTTAGGTCAGATTCAGCCTCCATTTTCATGTTTCCCTTGAAATCACTAGCTAAGCTCCCTAGAGCTGAGCAAGGCTGTATCAGTTCCAAAGCCTGTGTGGTCAAGCACAGGTCAGATTGAACACCCTGGGGTTTATCCATTTTGACAACCAATGAAAAAAGAATGCTTTACATTTTGAAAACTTGTGTCTGTTTGTCTCCAGAGCCTCTTTTGTATGAATCACTAAAGCCTGGTTTGTGGGAGAAGATTAGGAGAGAAACATTTTGGATCTTCTTAACCATAAAAAAGTTGGTTCTGTTCTGCAGGGCAGGGGGGTCAGGGAAACATTGTTGATGACAGCAAAAACTGAGTATGGCAAAAGTGTGACTTGAAATCAGTGCATTTCACCACTGGGGCTTGTGAGAGAAAATCAGTGTCTCATCAGTTTCATGGGGCAGCTCGATGGGAGTTTCAGGCTTGCTGCAGCTCATGCCAAGCTAAAGGAGAGACTTCTCAAAGCACGGGTGCAAGTCCTGTTCTGAAAAACACAAAAGACTCCTTTTTTTGTGCAGCAGTGAATGAGATGGATCCTTTGTTCAGTGGCTGGAGAGATCCCAGGAAATCTTGAGTTTCAGGATGGACTTTTGGGTCTGCTCTGCTCAGCTAGGCTGGGATTTCAACCTTACACTGTCCCTGGGGTGTTCAATTTTTGCAGCTTCTCTGTGCTCAGATTGAATCTATCTGGCAAAATCAAAAGGACCCAAGCAACCCCGAACTGCCTGTGATTACACTTGTGCTTGCTATTCTCTGTGCCTTAAACAACAAACCTTTATTTCTATTCATTGCACCACATTTACACCCAAGGAAGCTTTTCCTCAGAACAACCTGTGTGAGGTTTGGGTGAGGTGTGCACTTGAAACTTCCCTAAGGTTCTGTGAAATATGTAACGTGGAGCACAAAGCTCATTTCACAATCCCTTGCTAACTTTTCTAATAAACTGTCTCACATCTATTGCTCTTGAGTGTTTCTGATTAACTCCAAATATCGATGCTCTTGTTCTTGAAGAGAGAAGTCTGTGTTTCTAATTTGAATAACATAATTTCCAAGTGTATAAAGGTAAATAAGGACAATGCACTCTTGTTCCAGAACTCAGATGCCCGTGAAGTTATTCATCAATCTCTTTTTCATTTAAATTCACACTTTAATTTGTGTTTCAAATGCAGATGAGGCCTTAATTAAATAAAAATTCAGCAGATGGTTTCAAATTCTCTGTTCAATTTACATTTCTTGTACCTCTCTAAGTGCTGGACTTTATCTTTGGAGACAGAAGCATTACTATTAGACCTCTTCCTTTAAACAAATGCATAGGAATTGGTAGGCTGGAGCTGTCTAAAGGAATAAATTAAATATTGATTACCAAATCTGAAAAGCCTCAAGTTGATGTTTTGATAAATTCCCAAAACCTTGTCCAAACCTTCATGGATTGTCAAAACTCAAGTATGTACCAGAGGTCTCATTCTTTTTCAGTTAAAAAAAAAAAAAATTAAAAATCGGCAGAGTAGGCAGCCTTTACCCTTAGGCTTTATGATATCTTTGATTATCGACAGGTCCAAGAACCTAATTTGACAAAAGGCATGGGGAAAAGCTCGCTAAATATTTTTGGTCTCTAGAAAAAGTTGCTGTGTTATTCAAGCTCAGCACAGGAGCTGAGTGACTCTGGGTGTGTTTTGTTCTATCTGAAGCTGTTCATTATTAAGAACTGTGAAAAAGTAAAGGAGAGTGATAAGCAAAATTACAGGATAAAACCCTTCTATTATCTCTGAATCAGGACTCTGCCTATTGAATAAGTGAATATGTCCCATCCTTCTCTGACTGGCTCTTAGGGGAAAATCATTTTCCTCTGTAGCAGTTACCTCCTTCAGAGGAAATTATGAAGGAAAGGAAAACATTGCTTGTCCATTTATGTGACTTTTGAAATAGAGGTATAAAAAACAAAAAGCTGCTTTTCTTCCCCTAGTCCCTTTATTTTATGCATCTACTGTTGCCTGTGACCTTGCCACACGCTCCCTGGTAAAACTGGGCAGCATTTCTTCTTCTCACTTTAGTTTCCCGTTCAGCACTGATTTACAAGCCCACGTACATTCACTCTGTCATACAGGCTTTTCTACCTCTGCATTGCTAACCATATCACTGGATTACTCAGAGCTAACTCATAAATTGCTTCCTTTCAACTTCCTTCCTTTGCATGTTGTGCAAGGGGAGCAGCCCTGCGGCGGGGCCGTGGATGGGGATTCCAATTTTACACCCTGCAGCTGTAGATCTCCATCCCTGCCCAGCCCACAGGCTTCATTTATTTATTTTGAAATAGCCCCAGCAAATGTGACAATATTTGTGTATTTCGGCAGCCTGGGGGAAAAGAAATCCACCCAACCTCTCCCTTAAAATAGATAGCCCCTTGTGAGTAATAAAATCTTGAATAAAAAGTTAGCTGATATGTTGCAGATGTCTCCAAGAGCTCAACACTGGGTGGGCATAGTGGAACTACCAGGTACAGGGAGACAAAATTTGGGTCAGAGAAGTGATTTGATGGCTGCTGGAATTGAATGTGAGTGAGAAGGGTGCCTGCAAGATCCAGCTGGGGTTTGTGCTTAGGCAGAGGTGCAGCATTTCTGTTGTGTGGCTGAAGCAGGGCTCTGGTTTGTGTTTGCAGCTACTAAAATGCCCTTATTTGTTCTGACTGGAAAAGTATTCCTTCTGAACAGGGGAAATGTTATCAGCCTGGCTGTCCTCGTGAGATTTCTAGTATCTGTGGGTATATGCAAGAAAGTATTTCACAAAGCAAGTTCCTCTTTTGGGATCATGGGATTTGAATCGCCTTCTGTGGCCCTTGATGTTCACAACATCTGTTGGTTGTATGTTTGAAGTTCCAGTTTGGACCTGCTCTGAGCTCAGATAAAAGAGGAAGAGCATGATGTTGCACTAAAGGAGGGTGCCTGACATGAAATCTTGAGCAGTCGCTTGTAGCAGGGGGCCATGCTTTGTCCCTGTCTTAGAGGAAGAACACACATTCAGGGAGCCCCAGGACTCCAGGCTGCTCAGAAGTCCAGGTTTCTACCAGAGTCGGAAGAATCTAAGAGATTTGTCTCCTTCCCAAGCCAGGATGCAGATAACAGTGTCATATCTGGGGGAGAGGACAGGGGATTTATCAAGTCTTGGTAGTAAACTGCTTAAATGTAATAAACCGCACAGCAAAATGAGTGCTTGCCTTAATTCCAGCACTCCTCATTTCCCAGTTAGCTCAGAGTAGGCACACTGAAAAAAATCAATGTTTTCTTCTTACAGTGGCTGTATTAAGAGTACAGACATGCAGGGCTGGGGGAAGCTCACAGGCAGTTGCTGTCAGCTGTGCTGTGCCTGCTTAAATGAGGATCAAGACCTGACTGAAAAGACGTGAAGAGTTCTGCTGCTCCTTGTCCTGTTGGGAGAACATCACTGCTCTGCATGGTTAGAAATCTTCCTCTTTCCAGCATGTTTCGGTTATTTTGTGGCTGGAATTGTTTCTTTCTCAGCTAAGGCTGTAAAACCCATATTCATGGACTGCTGCTTTTTTCCCTGGCCCATCACTGACAGCAGTCACAGCCTGTGTTACCTGCTGGGGTAGCACACACAATTTGCACTGGCATTTCTTCCTGTGTCTGATTTTTTATTTGACAACATTTTATATCTTTACAATGTAATCAACCATTTGGGCTTCTTGATTACATGGAGGAAGAGGAGGAACTATAGGTACTTTACTATTTCTAAAAATAAAAGAGGTCAGTTACTGATACCTTCACCAATTTTCATGCAGCCCTTGCCAGCTAAAATTCTGAACAATTAAATTCATATGAAAATGGAATGGAAAAAAAGCTGAGTGTAAACTGACTGATTTTACTCAGTACAGGACAGTTTAATTTTGGAAACAGTCATGAGAGCAATTGTGATGCCAAGAGAGACTTTCTGAGGTAAAAGTACTTTTTTTTTCCACTGAACTTTTTCCATGATCTCTTGAAAATGCCCCCATTTGAGAAAAATGAGATCAAATAATTTATCTGATTCTTGAAGAAGCCATCAGTGCAGATGTGGTTAAATCTGGTGTGAGTTCTGCTCCAGAAAGAAATTCTGGGAGAGCCATCGATCTATGGAAAAGAGGGAAGTGAAGATATTCACTGCTGGATAAAAATAAGCTACTTGAGCAAGCGATGGCACAGTCTGTTGTGGTTTTCTTTCACGTGATACCTTGAAGAGGAATTAGAGATGACTTGGAAAAGGCAAGGTAGGGCAAAGCCCCTCAGAATGATTCATATAATTTCAAGGCGACCTTTTTTCTTGTGTGCAAATCTTCTGTACGTTTGACGTGAGCCGAGAGGAGGAAAGGGACACTCTGTCTTGTGCCATTCCCCTGCACGTAGAGCCCATGAATCAAAAAAATGGGCTTTGTTCTGACTTCAGCCGCACTGAAGTATATTAGCCTAGGCTGGGTCAAATGTTTTTAACCCAGATTGCCTACAATATATATGTACACAAAATTCTTAACCACCTGCCTTCCCCTGGTTCTTCCAGAGGAGAGAAAATACGTGGTTTAGACATCTGAGGGGGAAAGTTCCCTTAAAGCCATGAAGAACCACACCAAATCATCCTCAAATATGTCCCTTCCTGCCTGTCACAGATGGAGAAGGGAGTTCCTGGGTGTGGACTTCATGGAATTGAAAGGTAAAGCTCTCACCATTGATGTAAGCAAGAAGTAAAAGGGAATCAGGAGGTCAGAAGATAAAAGTAGAGCTCATAGAGACTCCACACCTGGAAGCCAACCTGCAACGACCCAGGCAGATACTGATCTGAACTCAGAGCATCTCGGGGAGGCTGAAGGACTCCTGGTATTCTACCAGGGCCTCTGAAGCCGTGTTTCAGAGTTCCAGTTTCTTTCTGATTTCAGCCAAGAGGGAGGGGCTCTTTCTCTTTGAAAACAGTATTCAAACATTTAGTCCAGTGGGTTATTCATCCACATGCCTTGGGTTTGGGTGCGTGCGCACACGAGTGTTCTCACACATCAAGCAAATGCACAGGAGGCAGGCAAGAAAAGAGGGATGGATGCAAAGTGGATCCAATGCATGAGCTGTACCCTTGTAAAAGACATACCAGAGATGGTGTGTAACTCCCAGATCACCACATAATGTGTTTATCTCCCTTAGAAGCAGCAAGACCCAAGCCCATATGCGGATCCCACAAACTTGAAAGCTCATAACGGCTCACAGTGAGCTCTTCGCCTTTAGAAGAAAAGGGTTTGAACATCCAAGGGCTTGGCTGGGCTGGGGAAGGCTCTTGCTCTGCTGCTCTCTCAGCCTTTCCCCCAGGGCTTTTGGTCTGGCTTTCAGTAGGAGGCCTGCAATGACATTGCTTAAAATCAGAAGGAAAATCCAAGGTGGCAGCTGGGGTGGCTTTGCTGGGTGAGCAGTGCTTGTCTCAAAGACACTGGCCAAACAATTAAGCATTTTCCCGCTGTTTCCAATATCCCATTCCTCTCTCAGAGTGGGGTCTGCTTTTGCTCTTGGCTACGCTCATGTTTGGCTCACTGGAGAAATGAGAACAAGGTCTGCTGTTCTAGGGATGATCTGTGTGTCTGTTACTTACTCCAGTGAAAACACTATCATCCCCAGCCTTTCAAATATCAAAAGATACTGAGACTGGTTTAAAAAAAATATTTTTTCCCCTGTTAAAGTAAATAAATAAATAAAAAGGCTTCCATGTGTTTGCTTATTGGTTTTGGAATCTACACTATGACTATTACGAAGTCCCTCTCTGTAGCAAAAACACCCTACAATCTCAATTACTGAAATAAATGAAGGCTGAGATTTTCTGGGTAGATGCAGGAGCTGGGGACTACCTGAAAGAGCACTGAACCCCACAACTGTTGTCAGCATCACTTCTCTGTGCTCCTGAGTATCACGTGGAGCCGGTGTAATTCCCCCTGCTGCTCTGCACTGCAAAACACATCCTGCAGCCTTTGGACAAGCAAAGGGCTGTCACTGGGAGCACAACACTGCACTCAGTACCAGGAATGGGGCATTTACCCCTGTTAATTCCACCCTGCAACATCAGCAGCACAGTCCTCAGGCACCAGCCAGTGCTCCTAGCCCTGCACCACCTCTTTTCTCTCTCCATCTGAAGACGAGACAAAACTCTTCACCATTTCTCCTTCTTCTTTTCTCCCCCACAAAGAAGAACTTGCCAGGTCTGCATCTTTTTTCCCGAACTGTTTCCTCTTTCTAATGTTAAAAGCATCTGCCGGACAGCTCAGTTCCATGCTGAGATGTCAACTCTTTTTCAGCAGTAGAGTCCATGTGGCTGCACCAAGGGGTGGCAACAGCTCCCAGGGCACTGCAGGACGTTGTGTGTGGAACCTGTGTCTGTGAGGAGCAGGACAGCTCTGCTCTGACCAGGTGAAACCAGAGGTTGCTTTGCCAATCTCCAGAGCACAGCCCTGCATGAACTCACGCACAGGAAAAGCAAATCTTCTTCTGGGTCTTGTGTCTCTGTTACAGGGATTATTGGCCTTCGAGCTGACCTTGCTGACCTGCTTGCTTGGCTCCCAGATGGGACCTGGGTCAAGTCCTTTGGCTCAGATGGGACTCGGGCCAAGTCCTTTTGGCTCAGAGCATGAGCAAAGTGCACTCAGGTTTGTACCCAGCATTTCTCACGGTGCTGTGGCCGATGCTTTCATCCCACAGCTCAGCTGGATGCACAAAACCAGTGCTGGGGCTGGGCACCAAACAGCTACAGAGGAGTGGAAAACAGCAGCAGCAGGATTCCCTCAACCCAACTGAAGTCAACTGAGCCCTTTTACACAGGGTGATTCAGCTGTAGATGAAGCATTAAAGCTGCATTGGAAATAGCTTTTGTTTCCCGAATAGATGTTTGAAGTTTTGATTGGATTTTTTTCCTCATCTAAATCAGGATGAAAGGGAAAAAATGAGATTTCTTTGCAGAATTGTGGTTTAACTATAAGGGGAAAGACTGGGCCAGTGGAATGATTTCTTTTTTTATGTTGACCCTTTCTTTTAAATGACTATAAATTAATGTGAATTTCAAACATAAGACTCATTTCAAGCAGAAAATGGAAATTTTGCTTTTTGAAAATATAGAAACCACACCTACTGTTTTCTCCTAAATATCTTTTAAAGACAGGAATCAGAAACCAGCCCTTACCCACAAAACGTCTGGTTTTCACTGTATTTGCATTTTTGACTGAAAGCCTTGTTTCAAAGTCTTGAAATTAGATCATGGTGAAACAGCATTTATATCTAATTGGCCTCGAGGAAGAAGAAAGCTCGGTGGGTGGGATCCATCTCACCTACTTACAGGTGTCTAGTCTGGATTATATGTCAGTAGTCAGGGGCACCTCCAAAAGGCTCTTCTCTCTATACTGGCGGTAAAAAGTGCCTAGAGAGGTGGTTTACACTTGATACCCACTTTTTCAGTGGTTAAAACTACATGGGAGAAATCCTATCCTCACTGTTCACACTCTGGCTGAGGGAAGCTCAGCATCACAGTTCTGATGATTTCAAGCTGGGGCATGTTGGGAGAAGAAAAAGGAGCCAGGTTCTTCATCAGTTCTTCAAAAAGGAGCCAGATATTTTTAGGTGACAGAAAATAGAACAGTTTTGTGGAGAATGGATCAGTTGAAGGAACGCTTGTTATTTCCATGGTCAGGTAAAACTTTAAAAATCTAATTTTTTTTTTAATGTTCCTTGGGATATTTTTTTTTAAATTCCTTTGTAGTTTATCTCTGATTGTAGATGGATTTTTCCAGAGCAATGTTTATTTCTCTGCTCAGCCAAGTTCTTTCTCTTTTTTTTTCCAGCAAAGTGCTTTGAATCCATTTGTAATGCTGCATGCAAGACAGGTAATATCACCTGCAAAATCCCCATGTGTGACTGAAGCAACCTGGTATGGAAACCAAAAGTGAGCACAACAATGCATGCATTTCATTTTATTTAATAGCTGCTAAAAGGAATTTGCTTTTTTTATTGTGGTTATGTTTGTCCCTTTTTGCAGGGGTATTTGGCTCCTGTAATGTTTGTGCTCACAGACCGGTTTGCAAGGGGCAGAGCTGTAAAGCCATTTGTCCTTTAATTTGAGATGCAAGACCAGTTTAGAAACAGAAATCTTCAGATTTCATTTTCAGACAGCTCTGCTGGGTGAAGCCTGGCCTGCGACTGGAACATTTTGGAAAGCATATGTAGGAAGTGAACACGGCAGACTGTGTGAGGAGCAGACATTTATAGGACAACCTTTCATAATCACCATGCATAGAGAGGAAAAAATATTCATAACAATAAACAGCCCATTGACCAAACCCTGTTGACTTTGATTGTCAGCTTCTTTGAAATCTATAGTGATAAACACACAGAGACAAAGAGCAATGTTACAGGACAGCTCAGTGGGAGCCTTTGCACACACTTGACCAAAGAATCATAGAAATGTGGAATAGGTTATTTTGGAAGGGACCTTAAAGATCACCCAGTTCCAACTCCTGCTGTGGGCAGGGACATATTTTGCTAGACCAGGTTGCTCAGAGCTCCATCCTACCTGGCCTTGAACATTTCCAGTAGAAGCAGCTGGTGGAAATAGATCTGACTCTACCCTGCTTTCCATGCACGGAGTGTTTGATGCAAACTAATCTGGGGTTTCCTTTTGTATGCATGGAGTTTTATAGGGGATATATTTAGTTAAGAGTTCCCACAGGAAAAAAAGAAAGCAAATTTGTAAACTACAGAAGTTGGAGAAGTTTCTGGTTTTGTTTTTGTTTGTTTCAAAGAAAAGAAAGAGAAAGAGAAAGGATATTCCTCTGTGTGTTACAAAACAATACAATTGTCTGTGTGTAACAATACAACACAATGCTCTCTTCCCATTCTCACGCTTGGCCTGTGCACAGGACATGGCCTTTAGCACTGCAATCCCCACCTAAGTGTGGAGAAGGGTTTCAAAAGCATCTTGATCCACTGCAGAAATATTTCCTCTTCTACATACCAGTGTGCAGAATTCCTTACAGTGATGCCTCCAGCTCCCTTCCAGCTGTGCCACGGTCAGTGGGGAGGCAGCTGGGCAGCCACTGAGCACACTGAGCTGATGTGGCACAAAAGAGAAGTAAAATGAAGTTTCCCTTCACAAGCAAAAGGGTCACAGCTCTGAGGCCTCAGGGCTTCCTTGAGAGCAGCTCTTAGTGGAGATCCACCCTGCTGAACCAACAGATGTCTGGTCAGTGCTGAAGAGTGACCACTGCCAGGGGTTTGTAGAGTTTGAAAACACAGACTGGTTTTGTCTGCTGGGAGTCTCATTAAAAATGTGTCTTTTTACTTAGAACTGACCACGCACTTGGAGATAAATGCCTAGAGAAGAGTGTGAGGCCTCAGAATTAAACTGACGGACTACCTTTATTAATATATTTTCTTGACAGACTATTTTTAAACATCTCTCCCTGCAGCAGGCAAGCAAAGAGTTTATTTCTTTGGAAATAAAAGGAGCAGAGCTAAGGTCCATTCTATTTTTGGGGCAGACACATAACTCCCATCCATGTTAATGGGAAAGCCTCTCCAGCTTCAGGGGAAGAACAGACCCATTAGAGATCTAGGATATTATTTTAGACCCCCTGATCCCCTACAGCAGTGGGAGCTGGGGGATAAGTAGGGTCAGTGTCAGAGCTGTTCCCTGATGGTTTGTTCCTCATAATTCTGTCCCACAGCACACATCTTGCTGTGGTACAAGACCATGGTGGGTTTTCACATTGCACTGTATCAACCTGGTTTGTTTGGTGTTTTTTCCCTTAAGGATGTCTCAGTGAGGTGAAAAATGAAAGGTCAAACCTACCAAACCCAGGATTGCCTCTTAGAGGGGAGCCCATTGGAGATAAAGGCAAAGTTACATGAGTTTGGGACCTGGCATGACCTACTTACCAGGCAGAGTTATGAGAACCCATGTTAGGACAGTTTGTTTTTCAGCCTGGTTTCTCATGGGAACGAGGCTTATGCAATCGAACTGTCTGTGCCTCTGTGTCTACATCCTCCTCCCCTCCCCAATAACTTTTGGACTCATTGCTCAATTTCAGCAGGGGGGTAGAGGTTCCAGGGATGCTGCTGGTCATGCAGGCACTTTAAAATCAGTAGGGAAGAGTGAGGCTACAGGTGTTCACTGCAGCAGGTACTGCCACAGCAAGAGTTTGTGTGGCTCAGAGAGGAGAGCAGTGCAGAGCTGCAGGCAATGGCACAGCTACGGGGCTGGTGGTGGATCCACACAGCACATTCTGCTGCTCCCTTTCTGACACTGACACACTCACTGGTGAGCCTCCCAAACCTCTTCTCCTACTTTGTTTCTGTTTCTGTAAAACGGGGTGAATTTGAGAGGTTTTGTTAACTAACAGCCTTTTAAAGCACGCTGAGGGATGACATGGAAGCATCCCTGCTGCAGCCTGATGCTGTTAAACCAAGGTTAGAGGGGGATGAGGAGCTCCTCTGGGCTCAGGAGCATCTGACCTGAGCAAAAGTTCCCTGTGCCAGGGCTACAATGGATGTGATGCTGCTAAAGTCTGTTGTTGCAACACTCACACACCCAGGACTCAGGAATCAGCTTGAAAAAGGGTCTCGCCTAGAGTAGCTCCTTTTAACCTCCCTGCCTTCCAAAAGACACCTTGCCACTGCTGCCATGTGAACTCGGTTAATTACAGGGGAGGAAATTACGGCCCCACAGACTTCACAGAGAATATTCAGCGTAGGTGCGGCATTTAATGATACGCAATTAAAACACTCTATATCTAATTCCTAAGAAATGGTGTGTTTGGAGAGGGACCACTTCCAGTGAACAGGTGATAATGAACTCCCCAGATCACAGAGGCATCATTTCAAAATGATAGTATGAATTTATTAAACATGCTATGGAAGACAAAAGTTATTATACGAATATACAGGGAAAGACAACAGATCAGGAAAACTCCTTGGATTTCTGTAGCATAGTACATGGGTGACAGCTTCTTTTGGCTCATAAATAACAGCAGAAGAGCACACATGAATACTTTTAATGATTTTTAGGGGATTTTAGGGAACTTCTCCTCATAAAGTCTCATTTTTTGGGCAAACTGGGCTGCGTGATGGCTAAATGGAAGAGAAAAGACAATGTTTCCATTTATTTCATTTGTTTCCCAAAAGAGCTTGAGAAACGGTTATTTTAAACATTTCATAGCTAGATAAAAAGGTGCAATTAATTAGTGGGTTCTTTGGAGTTAGTGTGGGGGAAAAAGACCCCTCCAGGACATAATCCAAAACTGTGATGCCTCTTGATGTGAGTTCAGGACAATCTCAGACTGCTAATTTCTTCTAGAGCAGATACTGGAGAGTGAAAGGTTTGTCCAAAAAGTCTGTGTGTGACTCTCTGGCTTATTTGTTGTACCAGTCTGTGTCTCCCCAACTCTAGGAATTATAGCTGAAGTTCCAGGCTGCTTTGGCCCGATGAGATCCTCAGTCAAAGCTGGATCACTTGTAGGTGCTTTTCCTCTTCACACAAAACTCTTTATAACAAAAATATTCCCCAGTGTCCTGAGTGTTGATTGGCTCTGCCAGGACCTCTCTTGTCTTCCTGAGTTGTGTGGACTTGGTACAGTGCTCTCTGGATTGTTTTCCCTCCTTCCCAACCGGTGCATCTCCTTTGAAGTCAAAGGAGCTACTGTGATTTTTTGCCCCATTGAGATGCTCACTATGGAAGAAGGATATAAAAGACTACTGCTCACAGGGTGGGAGCTGCTGGTTTCCAGTTTCTCATTAATTTTTCACTTGTCTTTCATTTCAGTGGGTCTACACTATGCTCCACCTTTGGCACAGACACAAATGCTATTTTTTATGTGGTTCAGTGGGAGGAATGGTTTTGATCATTAAAAGCAAAGCAAAAATTATTTCAAGCAAAATTCCAGAGCCTCTCTGCATCCATTTATCTTTCCATGGCTTCCTTAAAGCATTGCCTACTTGCTCTCTGGGGAATATGTGCTCCAACTGTGTTCCACCACATTTACAGGAGCAGTCACATATGACCAAGACTAAAATTTAACCTAATTGCCCACAGGCTGCTGCCACTGAACCCTGTTGGCATCCTGGGGTTTTAAAGTGTTGAAATGAACCCAGTAGAAACAATAAGAAAGGCAATACCATATTTCATTGTGAACCATCCTAAAAAATATTAATATGCTAAAATCTGAGCAATGAAGGATCAGGTCTCTTGAAAGAATTTGTAATTTCCTGTAATCATCTCCTTAAAATATTCCTGACTGGGACTTAGAAGCAGTCAAAGAAGAGAGAGATCTCTGGAGAGCCCACCAGTGCTCCTTGCTGAGGCAGGGCTTTGGAAAGTGAATCACTGCCGTGTGACTGGATCCCTGCCATCCGCCAAGGATCAATAAACTTTTATGCACCTTCCTCGCAAGCCTCAGGTTTTTGATTCCAGGTGTTCACATTAATCTGGGACACAATGGAAGGAAGAAGTTGCTATGGTTGCGTGGAGATGGCAGCGCAATCTGGGCTGACTTTAGTCAGCGAGAGCAAGAAGTTTAATTATCTCAAATAATTGCAATTCTTGGAGCCTTTATGCCATTTGCTTAAGTCCACTGAGCACTGATGTCATGGGTGCTCCAGATACCGGGGTGTTTGGGGTCTCCAGTGCTCAGCAACATCATGCCCTGTGAGGAAATCTTTGTGCCTCACCATCCCATCACTGGCAGAGGTCAAAACAAAGAACATCCTGGGCACAGCAGTGTTAAGGGAAGTCATGGCAGAATAGGACATCAGCTCATTTTAGATTTGAATTTTACAGCTGTGTGATCTCAGAGTGTAAAAACCAGCCCTTAGCTCTTACGAGTAAATCCTTCCCAGGGACTGAAGAGTTTGCATGCTTTTGTAGGTTTAGGGCATCATTTTAACCCCTGGGCTTGTGAAAATTCTGTTTAATGACACCTGCAACTGTTGGAAATTATTACAGCCCTCAGACTGTAGTAATTGGGGACCACAGTTAGTGCTGTAAGCGTTGCTCTCTGGAGCTGCCCTTCCCAACCAGAACGCCTCAGTGCATGGCTCCTGAGAGCCACCTCTCATCTCCATAATTTCCCTCTCCTCAATGTGCCCCTTTTTGTTTCATGTGACATTTCTATCACCTCTAAGAAGCCTCATAGAGAAGGGGCCATGAGGTTTGGATGTAATTGGCATATGGATGGTGCTTAGATTTTTTAATACACAGTTTTTATAAGACTGCTTTTATGTTTGCCTTTGCTCTTTGATCTCCACTTGAAAAACGTTTTTCATGGAGTTTATTTGAAAGCACAAATAATTGCTTACCACAACTAAGGGCTAGCAAATAGTTCTAGAAAAGAAAGAAAACCAAAGAGAATCGTGAGCTGATGGAGATGCCTTGAAAGATGTTTTAGAAACAGCTTGTAGTGGCACATTTCACAGAACTGTTCATCGAGTTAATTCTCCTGTCGCATTGGAATTCCTGGATATGGTAATAACAATAAGGAAAGTTGTAATGGATTTCTAAAATGGGAGTGTTTTAATAGATTTTAGTAAATTACTTGTATTCAATACTGTAGTGTTGTGATATGACACACTACAATGAAAGATAAAGTCGCTTGCAGATATAATCTGTGGTTCAAAAATAAATACGATGATTCCCATGTAAGATGATATTTAACTAAATATGTCCCTGGAAAGGGAGAAGCCCTGAAAACCATAAAACATCACTACTCTGGTCTGATAGAAGCAGGAGCAGTCACAGCGGATAGGGAGAGCTATTCCAGCCTTTTGCACTGCATTTGTAATAGAAGCCACTTTTGTCATGGTAGATGAACTGTAAATTGAGATACTCTAATGAAGGAGAGTCGTCTCAGGGTGACTCAGCATGACTAAAAGTCCCAAAAGCCTTGAAGCAGTCTTTATGCAGGGCAAAAACCGTCTGTATTATCCTGCTGATCTTGTGGATCTTCATAATAATCGTGTGGGGTGCAGGTGTAGTAAGAAAGCCCATGCTGAGATAGGATTTATTTCTTTCAAAATCTCTCAGGTCTGGGAGAAATCCCCCTGGCAAAGACCAACCGAATGGCAGAATATTTAAAAAATCTTAGAAGTCAATTCTTTCTGTCACTAACATTAAACTACTCTAATGCAGACTGGTTAATGATGAGGCTTCATGAAAAAAGACATTCATCTCTACTTGTAATGCAAGAGCCATACAACTTGCTTCAGCCTTAATCTTTCATGAGTTATGGACTCTTCTGTGATTCATAAAACAAATAAATCACACCTCTAAGCTACCATGTATTTATTACTGCTTTTTAAATGTTCAGCATAGTATGAAAGGGATATATCTTGCTTGCCAGAGGTTGTCAGCTACTGAGTAACATTTGGGAACCAGAGTCCTGATTCTGCATACAGTTGGACAGAGGTTTTGTCTTTGTTCCTGAAGACAGCCAGCTCCGTGGAAGTGCACCCATGGGGCTGAATGTGCAAATTTTATCCCATTCTTTCAGGCCGTGCTTATAGTGAGCAAGCCAGCTGACCTAAAAGATGACAGAAAGTCCCTGGCCTTCCTTTTTAGAAAGAGACAAAGGCTGATCAGTAAATAGGACTTGCCAAGTTATGAAACCACAGAGAGAATAAGGGAAAAGAATAATTTGGAACAGCAAAAATCAGACTAGAACAAATATTCAAATTATTAGGAGACTTATTTAAGCCAGAAATCACAGTTTCTCTGATACTTTAACATGTTCTGTGCTCATTTCACTGTCATTCTCTTTGCAGTAGAACCAGAACCTCAGAGTCCACACACACAGGCTGTCAGTCCAGCAGAACTGGGAGGGGTTTATTGCAGGCTGGCAGCAAACTTTGCATCCAATGTTTACAGTGAGAGCAAAAAAAAAGAGTAAAAGCGTCTGGTTTTAGGAACTTTCTGTGCTTCCATTTTTGGGGAGAGTCCTCCTGGGTGGTTCCCAACCAACATCACAAGGTTGGCAGTCTGGTTGGTTTGGCTGCTCCCAAGTCCTACTCGTGTCAACAGGGAATTAAATTCACTCCTTCCACCTCCTGCCTACAAAGACCACAACAACTCCCATTGTAGCTGCTGACCTTGGCCTTAGATTTCAAAACCTCAGGGACACAGAGGAGTTACTGAAGTAAATAAATAAAATGAAACACATGCCTCTAAAGTGCACAAGGCATGAAGTACACTCCCTTGAAACCATGCCCATATCTGCTCCTGCCCAAGTGGAAGTTTATGGACATAGGGACGTGCCTTGGAGCTCTTCTTCATATTTGTCTTGTCTGTGATTTGTTTGAAGGAATTATAAAAATATGGATCTCCCAGTGCACTTCTTGTAAGTTATAGTGAAACCTTGGCTGTGTTATGACTCCAGCATCCACTGCATTACTGTAAAAAAACCTGCTCTGTGGACTCGGAGATAAGACACAGTAATTGCATGTCTTTTCCAAGAGTGCTAAAATCCATATAAATACTAACCAAGTGCAATCTTTCCTCTTCCTCTATGCTGCATATTCCATTAGACGGCATTAAAATCTTGTGTCATATTTGGGTAGTTTCTTTCTGTGAAATGCAGGTGAAATTGGAAAACTGGAGCTCAGTTACCCAGATGATGCAGACAATATTTTCTGCTTCTTTTAGCAAACAAATAAAAAGATTTTTCTATATAAAGGACTACTATAATAAAGGAAATTCAAGAGGCACGGTAGTCAAACACAGTCCCTCAAGAAAATAACTGCTTTCCCCAAAAAAGAGGGAAAAAAGCAGAATTTGGAGAAAGAAGAAGAGGAAAAGAAGAAGAACTCAGAAGCAGAATTGAGGCAAAACACTCCTAAATCTCAGGATGAGTAAATGCATGCTGCTGATCTACTCCTCCTTTTGTTTTTAAAGAACTGAAGTTCTCAGTGTGTGATGGTGTAGTGGAAACTTGAATTTCAGTTCACTTTTCCCTCAGAGATATTTCCTCTCTCCAAGTCCATGGTGAAGCTGTCTGGGGGAAACTTCCACTCTCGATGCTGCTCAGATATATCTACAAAAAGAATCCTGGATGCTCATATTAAAGCAGCTATATAGGCTCACGATCTTCAGCATTAGAAAATGAATTCTGGAGCAGCTTCTTGTTTTCAAAGGAGCAAAATGAACAAGTGGAAAAAACCTGGTCATTAATGACAGCAGAGCTCTCTATGAGTGATCACTGTAGCATACCTCAGGTTTCTAAAGCAGCTGTTAATAAATGACACCAGAAGGTGTCTTTTGGCCAGGAAAGCTGCCCATTTTCATAAAGGTTTTGTCTTGAAACCCCTGCAATTATATTATACTGCTCTTGCACCACTCTGTGGAATTTTGCTTTTGATTTCTTACAGCTTCATGCAGACTCAAGCAGTTTGGCCTCTTTATTAAACCCCAGCATCAATCTGTAAAAAGCCTCTTGATTGTCCAGACAACTACTTGTGAAAGTCAGCTTTGTTTCGTTGACTCTGCGTCCCTGGGGGTACCGACACTGCTCCTTCTGTTCTTGTCTGTCAATACTCTTTTGGCCAAAATTCTGGGGTTTTTTTTTTTCCCTGTATCTGCCAATTATTTTTGTTTTGGAAACCAACTGAAAAAATATTTCAGTGCTGTTTCTTGATACTTTTTCTTTTTTAATAAATAAATGCCAACAGCCTGGAGCTTATGAGCAGCCCTACAGTAATAAAAGGATGTACACAGCAGGCAGTACTCAATTTGCAAAAGAAAAACAGATTAACATTTCAGGTTTCTGAGGGCTTTTTGTCAACCACAGAACATTTAAAAACATCAATCTAGTAGTAATTGCATTTATCAGTGCATTCTCGGCTGATTCTTTGGCTACTTCCCTTAATATCATGGAACAGAGAAGTAGCTATTGGAAGTCTTTTTAATATATATATATATATACACAAAGTGAAAATTTAGTAACAGTCAGGTTGATTTGACTGTATGTAATTCTCATTTCTGGGATGAGAATTACACACACTAGAATGATGTGAATACATGGGTAATGGTGGGAGAGTGAACACCCACAGCCAGGACCTCAATAGCTACAAAAACCGGTACCAAGTCCTATTCCTGGGCACTTTTACAGAAAGAAAGTTCACTGTAAGCATCAATGAAAAAAAAAAAGGCCTTAAAAAAAAAAAAGCCTCAGCAGAGACTTTAAGAAAACACCATGGGAGTGTCATTTTCCCGTTTCTTTAGCAGATGCTCACCAGTCACTTTTCAGGTATAATACCACTGATTGCATCCAGGCGAGGAACAACACGGAACGAGACGCTGCTCTCCTGCTCCGAATTCCCTATGAGCCTGGAGAGCCGCCAGAAATGCCCTGAATGCGGCCGGCAATCAGCTCCTGGGCACCTGCTGCTGCTGAATGCCCGCCCTGAGCACCTTCCCCAGCGGGCTCCCGGAGCGGCTGGCGCAGCCCTGCCCCTCGGAGCGCTGCCATTCTGTACAAATAACCCCTGGGAACGGCTCGGGAATGCAGAGAGCCTGGCTGCACCCTGCACTGGCCACACGCTGGAGGATTCTCTTCTTTCTTCCTTACAACAGCTGGTTTTTGTCCCCTCTGGTGTTTCTCCCCTGATAGAGAACAGACATTTCTTTTTTAAAATTTTGTAGTATAGAAAAGTAATCAGGAGCCTGATTTTACGCTAATTCGCTCGGACACTTCTGATAATTTTGTCTTATGTATATTTATTAGGGTGTTTTTTTCCTTCTAACGTCATTAGATTTGTTTTGAACTCAAAGGTCAGTTCCTACACCAGTATAAATCAATGTAACCACATTGATTTCAAGGATTGCAGCATTTTCATTAATTCCTATTGCCAGAGATGGTGTAGTTGTCTCTGAGGAAGAAGATAGACATGTATACTTTTATATATATGCATTTTAATTTAAATCACAAAGAAAGAAACTTCTGTGAAGAATGTAATTCTGTAGCATGTCATTAACCATGCAATTAAGGCCTAGTGGTGTTAATTGATCGATACAACAGAATCTCAGCCAGCCACCTCCAAAGATTTCTCTTAGTCCATCCCCTCTGCAGTTCCCATTCTATCTTCATAAAAAAGAGCCCTGATTCTTGCACAGGAGACCCTACCATCTTTTTCTCTTACTGAGAAAAATGTGGTTTCTTTATTTAGTTGTACTCCATTAGCAGCCTAAAGGACACATTCCCCAGTAAAATAATCCAAGTGCTGGTCTTACTCATTTCAATTCAATCATTCCAAAATGAATTCCAATTGCTCATCTAATTATATTTCCCTACTTTTATTGGTCTGCTTTTGAGAGGAGTAGTTTCCTGCATTCTTTGGGCCATAAATTAAATATATATAAGGAGAGAGAGGAAGAGAATTGAAATTAGGCACAATGTTTCAGTGTTAAAGTGAGAAGTTATGTCTTTAAAAATCAATTCTGTAGTAAAGGTGTATCTGTGGTTACACAGACATCTTTTCCCACTTTTCAGGGAGTTCCCAGTCTGTGCAGTTCTGTAGCTTCTCTTCTGTGCATGCAAAAAGCAGCTTCACATGAAACTGATAACTCACTCCAGGGAAAGAGCAGCATTGCCTATAGCCAAAATATGTTTTATTAAAAACAGAATCTTCCTTGTCAGGTCACATCGCTCCTGCTGAACTTGAGGGATGCCAAACAGTGATGCCAGGTTTGCCACACACTGATAGTGACATCCATGCCTGGTGCACAGATAAAGCAGCCAGAGCACCTGGCCGACGTCTTCTCTGCAAACCAACCTTTTCCCTTGGGTTTGTGTGATAAGAGGCATCGGTGCTGGTGGTTGAAAATCACTTCAGAGAATGAGGTGCTGCACTTGATAAGAGCAACCCTTCACGGGTCTGTGGGCTGGTGTGTGGTGGGGAAGAGGAAGTTCAGAACCTTAGGAAATCTTTTAGATACTTTTAAAATTGTTAAATGTAGCATATATGCACTTCCTCTTTCCATACTGATCTGCAAGTGCAGGTCCTGGCTGAGGTTGGGACATCTCCCAGCACATCTCTGCCTGAGCCTCCAGACATCTGGGTGAGGCAGACGGGCAGCAGACACAGACCAGAGGAGCTTCTGAGCCTCGTGTTTGAATGGAGGAAGTAAGGTAATGAAAAGGAAACCATAACCCAGCCCTGAATTTATTAGCTCACAACACATGGCATTAAAAAAGGTATTCCAGTGAGTAGATGTCTTTGCAACTTCATCTTGGTACAGGTCTGGTCTTTGATTCCTCTGTCTGCATTTTCAATCCCACATCCCCTGTGTAGCTTTGCATCACGACAGCCCTGTGTCACCCACACCCTGCTGTGCCCAGGGGTCCCAGTGTGGCACTGCAACCTGGCCTCTGCTGTGACTGGAACAGCAACTACACAGCCTGAGGCTGACAAATCATGGAATTTCTCCCTGCCTCATGCAGTTCTCTACCTGCTGCAAACAACAGTGGAATCATGAGATCTAACCAAAGACCAAGATAAGGGACCTCAGGCCTTCACAGGGCCTTGGACTCTCTAGTTCAGAATATATTTTTCTTTTTTTTTTTTTTTACCCATGTCTAGGTTTACATATAATTGATTTCACATCAGTTGGCACAGAGACAGTCTTATGTTAAAAGGCTTTTTGAATTCAAAGAATTAACTTTGCATAGGAAAAAAATTTTTTATTCTGGTTTGCGCTGTTCGGGTCCACATTTTCAACCCCTGGAGTTGAAACAGATGAGTGACTCTGTCATCACAACTCATTGAGCTGGAGAACTGGGCCCATCAGAAAGTTCTCTGCCTCCAGTGCTTTCTCTAGGAAAACTGGGCTGTCCCTCTGGGAGTTCTGGGGAGAAAGAAAACTATTGGATTAAAGTTGCACAAAGAATAGCCAACATCAAGAGCCTAAGTTGCTATTCATTTTTCCTTTAGTGCCTTTAACCTGAGGGCAATTAGAACCATAATGTGGACATTAACTATCACAACAGACATAAAGATCTCAGATTAGATGGATTTTACAGCAGGCCTCACACCAGTTCCTAAGAAAGGGCAGGCAGAGCAATTCTCCAGTGGTTCTGTCCCTGCGATCTAAACCTCATTTCCCAGATCCCTGTGCTGGATGTTTAGCACACTGTTTTTGGAAGTCTTCTGGCAACTTTTAAATCCTTACAGGTGCTATTATTGAGGTGTCAGTTGTCATGGAGAAGGGGATAATATTTCACAACATCAAAATACCCCGTAATCATTTCAGAAGGTTGATGATATTGCTGCTAGGCATAGTCGAACTCTTCCTCACATCACTGCAGACTGAGGCTTTCCCTCTGCTCCACGCAGCACAGATATAATCCCTTCTGATTAGAGCCTTTTCTCTTTGATGCTCTCTTTTGTCATCCACACACTGGGAAAATTGCTCTGTTGAATTACATGCTCCGTGCCGTTTGCATAGTTGTCTTTTTTAACCTGGAAGCAAAGCTGTCTGTGCTCAGCAGCGATAGGACTCTGACTTCTAGTAAATCTTTGATTAATGAAGCTCAGGTAAACAGATTAGTCATTAACCTTTACTTCTCATGATCAGATTACTTATTGATGTAGAGTGGTTCTGCTGCTCCCATGCTGCCGGGGATGGGAATCTGGCTTTCCTTCAGACTTCAAGAATCTTCCCACCATCTAAAAAGAACCCCTTTTAGCATGGGGATATTAGAGAGCTGCTGCCTCTGCATGGAGTGATCTATTTTGTATGGGACCTCACTGCAACCAGGGCACTTGAATGCAAATATTAATTGGTGCTGCCCACTAGTAGAGTGTGTTCTTCATATCTCTGGTTCTGTATTTCAGCTAGACAGCTGTCAGTGAGGGGAACTCAGCTGAGGCACAGAGGAAATATACACAAAGTGAGACAAGTTTTTTAAAAAGGGCACACTCTGAATCCATGGCTGCGCAGGACAGCTGCTTAAACCTTTGAGAAAAGCCAAATCCTTGGTCAGGAAATCATTGTATAATGTCCATGTCTGTAGACAAACAGAAGGCTGCTTTAAATCCATTGAAAGGTGACTTAATTCTGGGCTGTTCATCTGCTGTACAGGTCTCCCACGATGGGCAAAAGCAACCTGTGAGCTGAGGGCAACAACAGAACCAGGGACAAGAAACCCTTTATCCCTGCCCACTCCATCAGGTGTTTTTACACGTAGTCATGCTACCAATGGCCTCTGTGAAAGAAATGAATGAAATTCCATCATCAGTTAAGGAGAGTTTCAGATTCAGACATTGGACAGAAAGCTGGGCACTCCTTTGTGACCATCACTTCTCTGCTGCCCACTTGGAAAGTGTTTGCGCCCTCCCTGACTTTCAGACTATCCCTACCAGTCTCCACAGGTTCAGAGATTCATCTACCAGAGGAATGGAGCTAGATCCAAACAGGGGTCTTATTTTCAAGACCTGCAAATTTAAATGTGGGAAGGTTATGTAGGAATAACGAGCAGAAGTGACCTGTGCCTATGTGCAGCCTGAAAAAGCAGAGAGGGAATTCCACCTGCACACCAATCTAATTCATTGATCTCTAATACATTGGATTATATTTAAACCTGCAGACATTTACCCTGCAGTCCGGAACACAGAGAAGTACAATCAGAATAGATAGATTCTTCATGTTTTCTAGCTGATCAACAGACTGAGCTTCATGTTTGCACTTTCAGTTTTGCGTCTTGTAAACCCCAGCCTTCACTCCCATTTCCAGTCCCGGGATCCCCTGTGCACACAGCTATTAGCAGATGGAAATCTAGCAACCTGATCTGTGGGCCCAGTTGGGTAATCAAACATTTAATTACTAACAATTATCCATTAATGCTTATAAATCAGGTTGCCAAACTACTTCTACAGACTACAAATATTTGCATCTAGGCTTGTCTGCAAAACTGGAAGATGCCTGTGAAAAGCTACACCACAATGTCCAACGCTGGCATTTTCATTTGGACTCTTCAGACTAACACAGAAAATGCAAATATTTTCTGCATCAGAAAGGTATGAAAAATTAGGAAAGCAGAAGCTGAAATTGAGGGAATCATGAAAATCAGGTCCTAAGTCAAATTCCAGGTTTGCTTGATTTCTCCACATTAAGGGTCTTCTTCCTTTTCACCCTTCTCTCTTGCTTCTCCCTCTGCAGTTGATTAAATGTTTGCCTCCACCCTACAAATATATATCGGTCCAGAGGGCTTATTTTATTCTGAATTGCTTCCTGATATTAATAATGACTTTTTATGACTTGTCATACATCTAGGAATGTTGTTTATTAAAATAAAGTCTAACAACATGATTTCAGGTGACACTTCAGAGATGAACATGTGCTTTTCACTACCACTCCTAACTAGGAGCGACTGTAACTCTCTCCAAGAAGAACACACTGCATTGCTATGCAGAAAATGTAAACCAATTCTATAAAAGGGTTCCAGTTCCTATCCTGTTAAGTAATTTTTGCTTTTTATAATTGCCTGCTTTCTACTGTCTGTTTTATTAAAGCGATGTGGTTATGATCTTGCCCACGTGACCTCTCCCTTTGCTCGGAAGGGAAATGTTGGAGTGGTATTGCAAGCATTGGGACTTCAAGGCTACATTTAAATTAGCAAATTCAAACGTGTCTGGAAGCATTCCCAGGACTAGAACAAAATTGTTTATACAGTCAACTGCTAAGCTGTTCTCTGGCATGAATTTGGCCCGTTCCAGCTCCTTCTTTCCCTGAATGGATTGTGACCACAGAAAGGAACCATGGCCAAGGAACAGTGCACATGAAACTCCCACTTTTTGAGAGGATAAATGAGTTTATTTGTATATATGCTGTCCACCTGCTGGCCTTGGTGCTTATTCCTGTGTGCATTTTATTTACCTGATGAGGTAGAACCAAAGCACCTTGAACTTAGTACCCAGACAAACAATTTTCTTTGGAGAACCACACTGATTTGAGGCAAATGTTGCACATGGCAGGGACCAAAATTAGCCACTATCACGCACAGTAAAAGCTGATGCATATGCAAAATTAGGCTTCCAGTCACAATCTGGATAAGTATCAGTTGGATCTGAATGGTGCAAAAGCTGAGCATAAGAAAGACAGGGTCCTCAGCTGAAAACTAATGTCTCTTGTTGCAGTATCAGGCTCAAATACTCTGCCAAAGAAGCAGTGCCAGAGGAATTGCAGAAAGAAGAGGGTGTGACGGTTTAATGGGATTTTAGTAAAATATGATATATTTTTTTTAATTTGCCTGAGTGTTTTATTCTTTTTAAGTAACTCTGAAGGGATCATCTAATTCTATAGATAAGCCATGTATAGTCACCAGCCCAACATAAATTAATTGAAATGGCTGCTGAACACAACACTTGCTTTTACCGAGAATGCAAGAAGTTCTTCAAGGACTACATAATCTCTATCTCTTTTACTACCTCCCCTGGGGTCTCTCTCCCCTCTTTTTCATCTTTTTTTCTCTTCCTTGATGCCCAAGATGGTTCCATTAGTCTTGCAAATATTAATTCCCAATGCAAACAGAATGTGTCAGGTACAGGAGGATGTAAATGGAAAATTAATTGAAGAGCAACGTGTAGGCTTGTGCTGCACAATGTCCTCAGCATGAATACTCAAACAGAAACCTGCCACTGATTCGCTGCCCCTCAAAAGCCCTTCCACACAGGGAGCACAGGGCTGGGCTGCCGGCACAGGAGGTGCACACGAGTTTTTTGAACAGTGCCTGGTAACTGATTCCTCTTTTGGAGGGTTGTTGTTCCAGGTTCCCTGGTGCACAGCAGGGTTGATTGCACAGCCAGGACAGAGCTGCTGCCCTTCCCTCGCTCAAGGCCTGACCCAAACACGGCCCCAGGAGAGCCATGGGGCAAGGTTTTGTCATCCTCCTCTTTCCAAGGCAATCAGTCCCTCAGGAAAGGTCAAGCTGCCATCAGTCACAAAGTTCCTGTTAACCCTCTCTGGTCTGGAGTGGTCAAAAACATCCCTGACCACTGCTCAGAGCTGTGAGCAGGAGCTTTTGGAGTTTTTTTGCCAATCTCTGACAATGCAAAGTAGATAAAGTGATCAATGAATTTTACTGCTTTATCTGTTTCATAAATTGTCCTCAGATTATGAGGATACTGTTCAAATCACTTGCTGCAGATGCTTTGTGAAAAAAGAAATTTGTTCAACACTTCATAGCAATTATTTGTAATCTATGTTATTTTGACTAGACCTTGTTGATGCTATAGTGATTTTTTTTGGCTCATTGATTAGAAGAGTTTTAGATTTCTGAATTATTATATTTGGAGGCAAGAATTCAGGATTTGATTTTAGCTAATAGGCTTTCAATCCAGAAAAGATAATAGTTCACTCATTCCATGTCCTTGAACAGCACAAACCAGAGGTTTCAGGCAGTTCTTTCCCCCCATACTTTGATGTATGAGTACATTTAACAAAGCTTTATCTCCTAGAAAATTATTCAGTCTTTTCTTTCAAGCCATATAGAATTCTCCTGCTTTCAATAAAAACCCCAGATGTTCCCATGACTTCCCCCTCATTAAAATAATTTGCTACCGTATTCCTGGGAAACTAATAGAAGTAGTTGAGAATACAAGCAGAATTTGTAATGAATTTTCACGCACATTTTTAATATTTTCCTAGCAAAAGTTTCAAGCTTTGGGCTGTTGCTGTTCACTTTTATCCAGACTCATTACACCTGGTTTAGTGACATCAGCAGTCTAGACCCTTTCTCTGGTCAATGGAGAAAAATAAACTATCCCAGGTGGGTTGCATTTTCCAAGGCTAGTCTCTCTACTGACTAAAACAGGAGGCTGGAAAAACCAGCAGACCTTAAGTACCTCAACAAGATATTTAAATTTAGATGGGAAATACCCTGGCTCTGCTTGCTCATCCTTAGGGCTGGTTCTTGGAATGAAGGAATGGGGCACAACTCTGGAAACACCCAAGGAAATCTCTCACCCATCTCCAGCAATCCTTACTGGTCTTTTCTGGTACCACTGAGGTTTATTTTAAAGAATCCATCAGGGTCAAAATTGTTTCAACTCCTACTGAAATTATAACTTTATTTCTCAGCCTTATCATCAGCATCCTGAGTCTTTTTTTGCTCACCAGGGGAAAAGCAATAGGTCAGATCTTTAACATGCACAATATTAACTTTCTAAATCCTACTTTCTCTCAGGGTTTACTCGACTAGATGATTTCTATTTATTTTGGATGCATTTTGATATCATGTCTATAGAGATTTGTGGGGAAAGTACAGATGATACAAAGGATTTTGCTTTTTACTCTTAACCACCCCCTGATCACCACCACCAACAGCCTTTCTGCCTCCTTTCACATTTCCATTTTCTCTCTTCCCCTGTTTCTCTGCACTCAGCATCCTGCAAGCAGTGCTGTACAGTCTTCCAGTAAATATCTCATTTAAAGAGTGAGGAAGCCTGAATTAAATAGGGCAGGGACTCTCTCTGGCCTGAGTTAATGGAGATGTCTTTTAGTGAGATGTCAGCTCTCGACAGTTCAGCTCTGCCAGCATCGTGACAAACCTTCCTCCCACGTTTAACAGTGTATGAACAATGATCCACTAGGAAGGTGTGTGATAGCCTTTGGATTGGGCCATGGCTCATTTTTAGGTATTTTCTCATAATTCAGGGTCAAAGCTTATAACCTCATATAAGTGAATGAGAACAGCAAGAAAATCAAGTCCTGGAACCAGGAGCAGTTGTCATTGGCTCAAAGGCAGACAAGAAACATCATCATCTTGGCCCGGTCTTGATAAATTAATTGTACTCTATCCTGCAACCAGTGGAAAATATGGATGTGTCTACATGACAGCTATAGAAGACAGACTGACAAATCTGGAATGTGAAATTTTTCTAAGTGGTATAACTGAAGCCAGAATTTGGGACAATGTTATCCATTGGAATATCCACTGGAATGTTATCCAGTAGCTGGAAATTTCATGATGATAGTGGTGGTCCTCTCCAATCTTCAGAGAAAAAGCATCTAATAGGAGATAATGTACTGGTAGTGATGCATTGCAATCAGAATGTTGGAGCTCTTAAAAATTAGCACTGCTCTTGACACTTCCAAAATTGTGCCACCTCGTACTCTGGAGCAATCATCAGGGTAAGGAACAATTTCTCCTGGGTGAGATCTGCCACCACTTGACAGTTTCATAAATGTGAACATTTCAGAAGTGACAAAACTTCCATCCTTGCTGGGGGGGGGAAGGTTAATTAACCCCAAGCTTTCTTTTGTGAAGCACACACTCCCAGAGCATCAGCACACACACAAAGTTGCGCTACCAATGCTTTTTTTTGGTGCAGAAAACCATCTTGTGCTTTCACATATGCTTCCAACACGAGAAGTTTCCTCATTTTGACAAAATGTGTTCCCTGTATTTTTAGAGCTGGGTTAAAACTCCACTGCTGAGGAGAGGACATGGGGCAGTCACACAGCTGCTCCCAGCTCTGTGACAGAGCAAATGTCAGAAGTGCTGGCACTAATGGGGAAGCAACAGTGCCCTTTGCTTCCCTGCCCCTGCCCTCCACTTCTCCCTTCCTCCCTGGGCCTGACCTCCTGCACCGGGAAACCGGTCCCTGGTTTGCAGATGGTTCTGCTGTTATCCTGTCCAAAAACAAACAAACAAACAAACAAATGAACAAAGGCTCATCTGCTAATATATAACCACGAGGATCAGAAAAACCAGCGAGAGTGCAAACACAGCCAAGAACATGTTTGCAGTGTGTTCAGGATGGATTGCCCAACACTGAGGGAAGCAAAACACAAAAGTTACACTTCCGCCTGACAACATGAATGGCTTGTCACCAAAAAAAAACAAGTTTAAAGGCTACACTTGCCTTCCCTCATGCCCCCCTCTCTCTTCTCCTTATTGCTTTCCTCTTGTCAAGTAAATTAAATCTTCCTAAATAGGAAAGAAATGCTACATCTATAAGTTTCTCAAAAAAAGTAAAGATATGTCAAATGAAAAATGAGGGTGGTTTTGCAGAGGATAAGGAAGAGCTTCCCAAGCCACACAGAGGTGATCACAGCTCACAGCCCACCATTCGAGGTGGGATGGCTCACACCTGGAAGCGTTGGCTCACACTGCACTGAGCCCCGAGCAAGTATTGTCCGGTATCTTCCTCAGCAGGGATGGTCAGAGAAGCAGGAATAACCCACATCAACATCCATTACTGAATTCCTGAAAAGAGTGGGTTAATGGTTCACAAAAATCAATAAAAGACTGCTGTGGTGGGAGAGCCATCCTGGAATGACAGAGTGGTTTTTCCTGCCAGCAATACTCTCACATTTACTGAGAGAGCAGAAGCTGTGATATCTAATTCTGGCTTAAAGTCTCTCAAAGTCTGGTGTTCTCCACCTCCCCTGCTAATGACCAAGCAGTTTCTTTTCTGTCAAGGCTGGAGTTGACGGTGGTGTTAAAACAAACAGCCAGGACTGTTCCTGTGCCCCAGGCAGAGGCAGCAGTGAGTACAGCAGGGTTCATGTGCCCTGGCTGAATTTGCTCGGTGTTACCACCCAGCAACAGCCCGTGCAGCTGATTGCTGCAGAGTGTTCTGGATGTTGAAACACACACTGCCTCTTAGGGCTTCCCCCTCGCATGATCTGTCTTTCCACTCCTCATCTTCTCCTGCCTGTTTATTTATCATTTATTTATTTGTTTTATTTTATTTTATTTTACTTTACTTTATTTTATTTTATTTTATTTTATTTTATTTTATTTTATTTTATTTTATTTTATTTTATTTATTTTATTTTATGTCTTTATTTTTCAGTAATCTCACTAGAATATGCAGTGGCCAGTACTCTTTAGATCTAATAAAAACACTGCAGACATGGTTTATGTCCTCACTTCCCATTTCAGACTACTTCAGGAGCCAATTTTTTAAGACTGTCAGAAGTGTCCCACAGGTGACCAGGGTTCACGGCCCCCTGAGATGGTCACTCAGCCGTTCAGGAGCTGCAGGAGTTTCACAGTTAGGGAAAAGAATATTATGGATAAGAAAGCAGGATTAAGACCTGGCATTTCTGCTTGAAGCTGAACCAAGCAACTCGGAACACACCGACAAAAACCCTCTTGGTGCACCTCCACAGGATCAGCCACATCTCCAGCCCAGCCCTTGGCTCCGGTGCACACACGAGGGCTACACATGGGACAGCAACGTGGAAACAACATCACATCCTATCACCAACACATCTGCAAATACACACTTTTGCCTGTATTGCTCTGTTGGGCTGCTTTTACCATAGATCTAATCTCTTCACCTTTGGCATTGAAAACGTGTTTTAATTAACCCACTAGCAAAACATTAGACTGGGATGGTCTGATCATTTTTGGCTTTATTTTCCTGAATGAAAACAATGCTGGCCAAATTTACTGTACATTGTCACCTTAATTACCTGTCTTAGACAATCCCTTTCACACTCACTCGCAGTTCATCACAGTATAACACAAAAACTCTTCCTCTAAAAAAAACTTTAAATGCTTCTGAGATTCAAACTGTAGATTGCTTGTGCAGCTATAATCTTAAAAAACATCTGCTACATTTGTGTGGTAAAGGAAGTCTCTTTAGAATACAGCCTTTGATTTCTATAAAAGACAAATCAGGCCACATGTTTTTGTTTTGAATGCTTCTCATCACAAGAGGAAATTTTCTGCAGCTTGGAATTTTGAAGGCATGAAAAATGTATTTATTTTTTTAAACAAAGAGCGCACATAAGAACATCAACAAAACTCCTCAGAAGTGTTAAAAACCATTCCTCTATCATCTTTAAAGAAACACTAACTACTGCCTGACCCACATTTTGATCTACCTTTCTGTCTTAAATTTATCTGGGTCGTATCATGTCCTTGATCCAGACATGTAACTCCCGTTGACATCTCAGACCTTAGGAGGTTCACCCATCATTAGCTCTGGAGCTGCTGATAGCCCAGACAAGCAGCACATTAGGAGGTTTCACCGGGCTTTTTGTGTTTGTCTCTCAAAGTGAGTGTGCTGATAGTGGTGGATTGACAAACTGGCTTTGACACCGGTGTGCACTGAAGGTAGGAATCGATGGTGCCTTGTGGCCGAGCGAGTCCAGAACAGATCTTTTTTGCCTCAGTCTGAACTATTTATTTTTTAAGAAACGATGAAAAAATAATAGCTGCTCGCTTTTCATAGGGAACCCATTGTTTTAGATCTTAAAACTGATTTGTTGCTGCCCGTTTCTTCCACCTACATCTCCTCTCTTCTTCACAGGGATGCTAGAGATGCCTACACCGAGCTTTTTCAAAACAGACCCCACTTGTAGAGGATCATCTTTTACACTTATCAACCACCCAAGTGCTTCATACTATCACTCTCTTCTCTGCTTCTTTCCCCCTGGTGAGAAGCTTTGAGCTAAAACAGCCCCTGTGTCCCCAGCCACTTCAGACCAAGGGTCGAATCCTTCCTAACATGGGCTCTTAATCCTGGGTATGGAATCACAGTGTTCCATCCTCCCTTTTCCAGGGTTAAAGGAGGCCACAGGTCCCTGCTGCAAGCCCAGGGCAGGAAGGGAGCAGCAGGGATGTGATGCAGGAGCACAGCTCAGCCAGTTACCTCAGTAGATGTTACATGGAGAGTGGTGCAGCTCTAAAGCACAATGTCTGTTGTCTCAGCAGATGAATCAAATGCACAGTCGGTATCTCCCCTCTGATAAGCTTCTGATTACCAAGATTATTTTTATTTTTGCATGCTAGGAATAGACTTTTGCCATGATTTGAAATGCAAAAGCTACAGTTCTGCATAACGAAGACACTGATACAGAAAAACAATTATGATTAAATTTTAAAAACTCAGATCACCAGCCCTACAGCAAATCCTTTACAGTTTTGGAGGCCCATGAAGCAGGTATGGCTAAAGAGTGTCCTGCTGATAGCAGCTGTGACCTGAAGCATATCCTTTTAAGTGATAACTGCTGTCAAAGTGGGGAGACAAGTAATGAGGGCAGAAAGGCATTTTTGTTGTAGCAGCTTGGATAGCTCTCATGTAATTTGTATTTTCATTCACTGGTAATACTTCATTAGCTGTCAATTATTTTTGGTTTGTGAAGGAATTTTTTTTCAGTTCATTCATTTTTCTTGTAGTCAGTCACTCATCCCATGTTTTAATGCTAAAGAGGTATCAAAATTCATATATTTATACTTTAGGTGCTGCCCAGAGCTCATTGAAGGCAATACAAAGGTACCAGTTAGTTTAAGGTCCACTTGTTTGTGACTCTGCTTTTCCTGCTAAGCTTCTAAACAAATTCAGCCTTAATATTCTGTGAAATATAGGATCCTTCTCAAAGGAGAGTAGACTCTGTTTTGTCTGAAGATTTACTACGAAAGGGAATAATCTTCCTTTTGCATGTAGAATGGAGAAAGTCCATGGAGATAAATTTGGAGAGATGGGGAGGCTGTCATTGACCATTCATGGCTCTAACAGAGATATCTACCAGAGGCCTTAGGCAGAGTGGACAATGGATCAGAGCTCTCCTTGAGCTCCCACCACCCTATTTTCTCTGTAGAAATCCCTTTTCCAGCCAACAAACCAAGTTCCTCCACTGCACACTCCCGTGCATCTGTGAGAGAGAGCACAGTGCAAATGCACATTGGAGTCTGTTCTAAATGATGGCAGATGTTTTACATCACAGCAAAGGAGCCTCTTGTGCAATTAGCGAGACAGAGCTTTAAAAAAATTTTTTTTGCACAGAATAACTGTGTATTTACATAGTTGTGAAATTACTTTTCTGATAGAGAATCAGATTTGCAAAACATTTGGTGCATTTTTTTTCTGTAATCATGTCTTCCCCTTGCTCTGAGATGCAGCATTCCTTGTAAACAACTGTCTCCTCTCCTTAGTACCTTCATCTGTATCGTGCATGGAAAAGAGATCCCGGGCTAGCTGTCATTGAAGCTTTTGTCCAAAGCCTAGAGGAATGCATGGAAGAGCTCCCAGAGGATTCAGTGAGGCTTGGATTGGGTACTGAGCTCTGGGTGCGCTGAGTAACCAACCCCCTGCACCCTGCCAGGTCTCAGCTTTGATTAACGAATGTGCAACTCTTTGCAGAAATGATTCACAAAGCCTTTCAAGTGCACCACAGCTCATTTTTGGCCAAAGTTTTCACTGTTTCGTGCGATTTCTGTAGAAACATACTGAAAAGCTGGGGCCTTACTTGAAGTGTGGTGTACTCTGAGCTCACAACTAAAAGTGTGATCAGAGGGGAAGCTGGGTCCTGAGCTCACTCCTGAGGTGAATTTGAATGGCACAACTCCCTGATTTTCTGGTGTTTTCTACTCCTTGTCAGTCTGTTCAGAAACTCAAGCAATTCAGGAAAGTCCAAGCATGCATTTCACTTTTATTTAACATCAGCTATATTAAAAACACAGGAGGCAGGATTCTGATTTGCTGTGAATCTAGACCCCTTTTAAAAATTCTGACCAGATCTGGGGGAAAGTCAGACATAGATTCACTTAATACCATTGCAGCTAGATTTTCAGCTCTTCTTTACAGTTATGGCACCGAGTTCTAATATATTTAGCCTTTTTTAATATAAATAATCTTGTTTCTCAACTATAAGGCAAGTGAGGGTGAGGGGGTGGTGACTGTCACTGCAGGATTAAAAAGAAGGAGAAATGCTTCTGCAATGCCTCGCATAGGATGGAGTTCTGACCTTTGTCATCCAGAGATGGAGAGGACAGGAGCAGCTCTTCTCCAAAGAGCTCAGGTCCCAGTAGTTCCCATTATATCTCCATGACTCAGCACCTAACGTGATCTCTGCCCCTGACACAAGCAGGGTGATGAAAAAAGAAATACCCAGTCACCCTTGGAGCAACGTGTCTTGCTGACAGTTAATTTGCCAACAGCACTCTGTGGCTTTGTATATTAATTAAGCAGCGAATTAATTCATTAATGTTGCCGACACAGGGAGCAGGACATAGCTTCATTTCATAATGCCTAATCCCATTATCAAGAAGCTAAATTCTGCCCTCAGCTCACCTACACGATGGCACTGCTGACTCCAACAGATGCCACAGGGAAACGTCTGGGGGCAGTTTTTGGCCTGACTTGTTTCATTGTGCTGCAGACAGCCATGAGGCATTTTCATTCCTGTAAGTAAATTTTCCTTCAGAAGCTTGGCAAAGTAAAACCTCAGACACTTTTGGGCTCTTTGCCCAACTTGAGAACAAGGGGCACAAAAAAAGGTTCATTTTTCTCACCAGCTACAAATTTGATTGACATGGAGGGCTGGTCCTATTAAGCTGAGATCTGGCCTGGGTTCAATGTATTTGGAAGCCTAGTTACAAACACATTAAAACAACTTTAACAGAGATTTTGTCAACCTATCAAAGACAAATCAAGAGTGATTTCCCTGATGCCTCTGCTGAATTGGGTAAATTTCATTTATTGACTTCAAGCACTGTGTGCTGGTAATTTTTTTCTCTGTCTTTTTCTCCAGAGGAATTTGACATGATCAGATCTACTCTGATGTTTCATAATCACATTTTCTTTCCCCTTCCTCTCTCCTCCTTTTCAGGGTGCTTTGAGTGTCGCTGCCAGGTATAGAAGGTGTGTATGTCAGAGAGAAGTGGGCCGAATTCAGAAGTGTGCTTAATCAAAACTAACTCAGTAGAGCCTACTTTAACCTGGCCTGCCCTGCAATTTCTTTGGCTTCTATCACACAGAGGCCTTTGGAATGGCATCTACAGGGCTGCTCAGGTTAAAAAAAAAAAACATTAAGAACAGCTTTTATGGGATGTGGAATGAACTAAACCCCTTCAGCTTGATGCTCTGGAAGTTCATGGATTGGAAAAGCATGTTAATTTAACTACAGCGTGAAAGGAGTAAACGTGGATTGGTATAAATGTCACTTCCAGGCAATAAAAAACAACTGGAGGAAATTTCCTTCTGGAGGAAAATGGACATTACAGAGCTGGGGCACTCGATTTCAGTGCATGTGGAATAAATCTGAGCAGGACTCTCTGAAGGATTCCCTGTGGTACCAGAAAGATTGGCCTCGTCTGGGTCCAGAGTTTTCATTTCATGTCACACTAATTTTTGGTTTGTGTACACGCACTTCTCACAGATAACCAGTGATACTTGTCCCCCGACCCTGAGGAAAGGCAGAGCCTCGCACAGGGGCTGCCACATCCCCATTTTAGGGGAGAAACTGTCGCAAGAATGAAAAGTGCACCAATGTCCTCGACCGGTTTGCACGGGTGGAGTTTGGTGTGATTGACACAGCCTGACACATTCCTCGGAGTCTGCAGCCACATTTGCAAGGATTTGGGATGAAACCCACAGGAGCCTCAGTGGTTTCAGCTCTGCAGTGGCACTGGTCCCAGTGCAGACCACAGCGTGCAGCTGAGCCCTGACAGACACACGGTGCCACACAGCCAAGATGTGCTTAAAGCCTCAGCAGTGCCTTGCAGTGATGGTGAGAGCAGAAACACTGAGCTCCTGCCATGCAGAGCCTTCCCAGCTCCTCTGCACGTGCAGAGCTGGCCTGGGGCTCATCAGCAGGAAAAACACAGCACGGCAGGAGCGAGGGGCCAACAGGTTCCAAGTGCCCAGAGGCACCCCAGGGTGCACACGGGTGCTGTCCTCGCTGCAGTTCTTTGTCACCAGCCCTGAGGATCACTCAACCAGAATGTGGTGCTGCCTTGGATGTGCTGAAAGAGCCTCCTCGGGAATGCACCTCCCTCAGCCTCAGCCCGGGGGCTGTGGGAGCCGTGGGCAGCCAGGCACCGACTGCTCGGAGCAAGCCTGGCACACACATCCTTTGTTCTCTTCCCTTCCTGGAGGAGAAAACCAAAGCTAAGCAAGATTTAAGTGATGTGCTCAAAGTCAGACTGTGATTCAGTGATCAGCTGAGAAGGCAGACGTGCTGTGCTAGCCACTATTCCTGTTTCTCCCAAGTTAATGTGGATGGATTTATTCAGCGCATATTTATTTCGTGGGTTTCTTTTTCATGACATTTCCTCAATTTCTTGACTTACAGTTTTCATTATTGTGAAATTTGATTACAGAACCAGGCAAAATCGCAGAGCAAGGCATGTTTCCACTGTGCAGTTTCACTCCAAGCTAGCCCCATCTCAGCCTGAGGATTGCATGGAGAGAGGATCGATTCTGAGTTTGCCGACTGACAGACTCATGAGAAATATTCTGATCTTGTTTGGGTCCCACCGAGAATATTTCATATACTTAAAGGCCTGCTAAGTTTTTTTCTCCTGTTTACCTGCTGTTCCACATCACGAAATAGCTTGGGAATGAGGGAGAACTGCTTTTGGATCCTTGACAATGTGGGCTGCTTTGTCCTTTGCTTTCTGTTTCTTCCTCTGTACACGCTCACACAGATATTCCCTGATCAGAGCAGGGTATGCAGGATACAGAGATTCTCACAGTGTCAAAATGTAGAGTGCTGGCCTGGAGCAACTCTTCAATTTTTCACATTTATGTGACACTATAAAAGTAAGTAAGAGCCATGATTTTATCTTGTGCCCTAGAAGCTAGAATTTACATAAACTTAGAGAGGTCTTGAAATCACAAATGCAAAGTGAAATATTGTGTATCATTAAAATAAATCACTGTCACAGAAGCCTAAAACTTAACTAAAAGCTCTCTTTCTAGAATCAGTCTATCTGGTCATACAGCACAGCCAGCAAAGAGTTTTGCACTCAGCATTCTGTAGTTCATATAAGTTACATCAATCTCTATTTTTATTCTACAATTTCATATTTAATATCAGAGTTACCTCCCTTAACTATGTTTAATTTGGCTTTATGTATGTTTATTTTCTTTGCCGTGTCATTTTTTCCTCTTGTTGTTTGTTTTGTTTGGCTCTTGTATAATCACACTTTGGAAACATTAACTAATTAACCTTCCTAATACTCCTGGGAGGTACTGCAGACTACGTCAGCCTTACCCTGCCTCCCACTTCATGATGAAATAAGCAGGAGGTGTCTGATTTGCATAAGGATGAAAAGAAATTTGGCTGTGCCAAGACTCAAATCCGGGGTTCCTAGCTGGGATTTTTCCCTTTCCTTTTATGCTGGGGCTACTTTATAACTGGTTGTTGGATCAGATCAAGCAGGAATGGCAAACTAAGGGGTTGTACCCCCTTCCCTGAGCTCCTTGTCACTCAGCACAGGCATTTGGGGCATCCCCAAGCCAAACATGAAGTGTTCCCATCCCACCCAACAGCATCATCACCACCACACAAAGAACAAAAGCTGACGTTCGTACGGCTGATCTCTTTGGCACCATTGGTAGTGCCCAAAGATACAAATGAAAGCAAGACATTTTCTGGTGGATACTCTGCAAACCTCTATGAAAAATGGCCCTTATCTTCAACAGCCCACAAACTCCTCTGTATATGCACCTTCTGGCTGAGTGTTGAACTCACTACCCTCTGCTAGAGGTCTACTGTAGAATCACAGGATCATGTAGGATGGAAAAGCCCTCTAAGGTCATCAGGTCCAGATGTTAAACCAGCCCTGCCAAGCCCTCCACTAAAACAGAGACAGCATTGGAAAAATAGCCTCTCCAGAGGATGGCTGGAAGGGTAATTACCTTTGTAACTTTATACCTGGCATATGCAATAGATAGGCTAATATTATCAGAGGGAGGAGTAGGAATAGGGTTGGGTAAATCACCTCAATCACAGGGATGAAGGCTACCCCAGGAAGCCACCTCCCGGGAAGCACAAAGGCAGGAATATGCCTCAGGAAGGAGGAGGGCTGGTTTGTGCAACAGAGAGTGGGAGAGGCAGTGGGAAGAGCAAACCCAGTGGAGCCCTCTGATGCTTCAGGCACCCCGAGCCTTGCCCTGGGGCTGTGTGGCTCAGAGCAGTGGTGTGACGCAGGAGCAGGAGGTCCAAGCACAGAGTGGAAGGCCGGGGTGGGAAGTCCTCTGTAGAAAACCAGCCCGTGTGGAGGGACTGTTCAGCCCTGTGAGAGGGAGAAGGCTCAGCACGGCCACACCCCATGCACCTGGGCAGCCCTGCCCTTCCAACCAGGCCACTTCCACTGCAGCTTTTGCTCCTTGGGGTGAATAGGGCCTCCCTCTTCTGCAAACTCTTCCAGTGAACTTTTGTGTGAACATGCCTGAACATTTCAGCAGCACCCCTTAGCTGCCAAGGGCTTGATGATTTTCCTACAGTCATCTCTGTGCTTATGGTGTTACAAACCAGTCAGTGAGACACACGAGTGCCCAGTGCACTGCAGCACTGGGACAGGTTCCTGCTGAGGGCTCTGACTGGATAGCCAAAACCAGAACAGCTGAGAGGAGCAACAGTACAGATTCAACGTGTTTCTCCCACTCTGGAGGACTGGACAGCCATGCCTATCCAGCACTGAATCATAGAAATAACCCAGTTCATGCTGGAGCATCACTCCCCTTGTGCCAGCAAGCACTTTAAATGTTCCTGACTGTAGGGATTTCCTGAGAGCAATGCAGTGTGCTGCCCCCGCACTGCTGTGACACCACTGCCAGGTCTCTGCACACCCCAGCTCCTCAAACCAGAGTCATTTCTGCTTGTGAAGACTGTAACCAGGCCATTCTCTCTGTCTGCCTTTTCCAAAGAGGAGGAAGGTGAACCAGGGATCACAGGGGAGAAAAAGGGGTTTGATGCAATCTACACATGTGTATAAGTGGAATACACAGCTGTATAATGGAAAAGCACAGTTTGAAATGTTTGTGAAACAGGCCAGTGGTGGGCTGAAATGTCAGCACTTCTCTCCTTTTTATGTGGTAGGAGAATAAGATTAAATTCCCCTTAAATGCCGTAGTGGCTTCTGCCTTATTAGAATCATCTCTCATAACATTTTTTGAGTATTGTGTGGAATCCACTTAAACGAATCCCCATGAAATGAAGAGTGCTGTTAGAATAATCTGGCTCTTGTGCAGTGGGCTCTGCCTTGCACAGCAAGATTTGGCTGTGTGCTTGAGAGGGAGAGCAGGCACCAGCTTCCCAGCTATTCATATTTAAGTATCTCAAAAAGCACCAAGACACTTGCAACAATATTGTATCACACTGCTATTTGAGCAAGGAGAGAAAGAGCTTTGAATAATTAAAATCAATTAAAAGGCTAAAGGATAGGGATTCTTCTTGTCTTCAGAGAACACTTTACAGCAGTAGGTAAATGTTTTCTTGCCTTACCCAATAATTATCTCTCTCAAACACACCCAGCCACACACAGTCTTGTGCAGCCACAGTCTCTCCTGGTTTAGATTTTGAAAGATCTCAAGGTCGGTTATGAGAGCTCTGACACCGACGGCCAGAGCCCTCACGCAGCCCAGATGGGGGTTCCCAAGGAAAGCAGCTCCAGCTGCCACAACCCAGAACCTGCTGAAGACCAAAATCTGCTCTCCCAAGTCTGTGCATTCAAACCCTTCTGGAGATATGTAGCTGTTAGCAGAGCTGGGCTCAAAGTGCCAAAAAAAAAAAAATTCTGATGTCTTAGATGACCCAAAGTGACAGCGCTTTGTGTGTGCTTGTGTCTGGTTTCGATTCACGGGCTGGGAGCAGCGTGGTGCAGGAGCACTTTCATCTCGCCAGGCTGGAGTTCAGGAGATTAACGTCTATTATCTTGGGAAAAAAGAAATAAAATCACAAGCAGCCCCTTGATCTGCTCCATCAGCTGATGCCTTCTCTGACTCAGGGCATCTCCACCTGAACGCCCACTGACCTCAGCGGTTCCTGGTAGTGATGCAGCTCTGTGAAGCAATCCCAAGTGGATTGCATTACCTGCTGATGAGGTGGCACTCCGAGCAGTGATGCAAATAGAGTGAGCCCTGAGATGCTTTCTGCCTCTCCATCCCCCTTGGCATGCTCCTCTCCCTGCCACGTCCCTCTGCCTCTCCTGAGAGCCCCAAGCATTTGGCTTTCTCCACCGCCTTATTCAAACAGCCCCATCACTTCCCATAGCATGAAATCCCTGTAACAGAAAGGAATGAATTGCTGGCTGACACATGCCCTGCGATAAAACAGCAGCTTGTGAATAAATACATAAAGAAGCCTTTGGGTCCGGGTTGGCTTCAGAATAGATCAGTTTATTTCTGCTGTGATTCGGGGAGTACAAAAATCTTTACATTAGCAAACAGCACACGACAGGGTTTGTATCCCAGCAAGTAATGTATGTGGCTTTGGGAAAGGCCAGCTCCTACCTTGGCACTGCCCAAGGGGGGAAGAACAGTCTGTATGGTCATACTTAGTCCCCAGAAAATTATTATAAGAGTTTAATAGTTAATTTCACCTTTGGTAGCTCTTGTTCCACATCAGAACCTTCTTGCCTCCTTCCCCACTTCACTGACTAAATGGATTAATTGAAATTATGGAAATAATCTTGAAAAATACAGTGAACAAAATGACATCTTTGCTTTTGGGTGACAATGTTTAAAATTTGAATTCTTCTGTGGTTTTCACAAGAAAAAAAATTCTGTTTGCAAGTTTATTCTTTTTTCTGCCAGCTGAAATCATGTACATTTTAAAATGTATATAAAGAGAGAGAAAAGCACCAGAGCATGTTCCATGTGACCTGTTCTGTAGAAGGGGAAGCTCCTGTGCTGCCCAGTGGGTGCCAGTGCTGGTCACTGAAGGAAGGAGAGAGCCACACAGGTGAGCTGAAGATCCAGGTTTAGACTCAAAGGACTGGAAACAAGTCCATCCACTTCTGCCCGTGAGCCTGGCAAAAGCTGGATTCCTGTGCAGGGCACTGAGAGCCAACGGGCGAGAACACTCAGGGCAAAATGATTTAAAAGCATTGGCAAGAGTCTTTCCTCCATCTCTATTTAAGAACACCCCTTAGCACCTAATCCAGAATTTCCTTGTGCATTCTTGGTTGTTTCAGGAAAGCACGTGCCCTCTTTTTTCCCTAGTATTTTCAGCTGAGCTCCCTTAAGAAAGCACGGACAATGCCGTGTCCCTCCTCTCGAGGTTCCTGGACAGCAGCAGCATGCAGCAGTTCTCTGTGGTTCAGATGTGTTTCAAACACGGGCCAATTGCCAGGGTTTCATTAAGTGAACAACATGTGAATGTAACCACATATAGAGCTGCTTCCATCCACGGAGCGCCCGGCGCCTCTGCACGAAAGCAGATGTTATGGAAACGGCCCAAGTCAAATAAGCAAGGGAAGATTACCTCCATAATGAGCTAAAAATTAGTTCTGCACCCTCTTGAAGGGATCAAAAAGGAAAAAAACTCCACCAAAACCCTCCAGTTGTTTTCGTAAAATAAACAGTGCAAGTGGCACAGACAGGCAAGTATCAGCAGGTGTAATGCATTTTCTTCCTCTGTATCTCTCACATAGAGATTCTAAAGATAAATTCAGACTCAAGACTAAGTCTATCCAAGTGAATCTAAATGGACATAAATTACTTCTTCCAGCATACAAAGCATACTCAATAAAAAGCCTCTGAATTTCTTTGCTTCTTAGACTCTGATTTGCTATCTGGCTACAAGGAAGTGCTGTCATCACTACATGTTTAGACAGATTAACACAAACCAATTATGGTCTATAAAATGATTAAGTTTAAAATACCTTTATTTTGCTTATTTTTTATTAAAAAAATATCTTTGACATATGCATAGCACCTGTTGTATGTTATCCTTTGCCTACACAGGGTGTTCCCTCCACTTTTTATACAGAAATCTTAAACACACACTTTTACCCCAATCTCTGCCTTAAACTACTTTTTCTCCCATCACTGCACATCGATGTCCAACAGCTGTGTGCTCTCAGTGGAGGTGAAGGAAAAGGACTGGCCATGGTGGCAATCAGCATTTTAATTGAAAATTCCTTGCTCAAAATTAATCTGAAACCAATGTTGCTCTCATCATCATCATCACTCCAGGTTTGAGCTCAGGCTTTCTTTTTTTGCAGTGGGGAAAATGAAGGGGATTATTGGGAAGAGAAGGCACCAGAATGTGAATCAGTGCTACTGGGCAAGAAGCCTGGGGGGTTTCCCCACTTTCTCCCAATTTTCTATCCCTTCTGAGCTTACTCATAAGGTACAAGAAGAGAAATTCTAAAGGGAAGTCCCTTCCCAGTTATTCTCTGCCCACACAGACATATTATTCTTCTCACCACCCTTTGCTCCCCGGTGCTCCATCCAAGAAATAAGGGAGGGGAAAACAGGGAAGGGGAGAAATATAACTAGTTTCAAAGAAAAACTTTTTTCCTCATCAGCAGAGCTGAAAGGCTTTGAAAAAGCCTCGCTTTCTGCACGACACGAACAGCTACACACATTTCTTTCTCTTCCCTTCTCTTTCTCCCAGGAGGAGGGAAGTTAAGAACCTGAGAGATTTTTTACAGTTCTTCATTACTTCAAAATGAACACTTTAATTCAAATTTCAGCACAGTTTCGCTCTTTTTCTTTTTTNTTTTTTTTTTTTTTTTTTTTTTTTTTTTTTGTAAATGAGCCATTGAATGAAAGGACTACTTTATCCATTTTTTGTCTAAGTATTTTTGGGGGTGGAGTGATCATTAAAATTTACTGATACATGAGTCCTTGCAGTTTGCAATTTGGCTTACATTGACTAATAGTTATTTGTCTGAGTTAAATTAATGTTGATGGATTTCTTTCACATTTCTTCTTCACTCTGAATAAGATTTACTGAATGTAGCTTTTAAATGTCATTACATATGTGGCGTTAATTCACATCTGCATTTTTGTGCTGGGAGGGGTAACCTATTTTCTGCTTCCACTCTCGGTAGCTGGGCTCACATGTTTCAGGGGCTAGTTCTGCCATTCACTGCTTTCAAAGAGCCCTGATTGGCTTCAGTGGGAGTTAAAAGCACTTCAGGGCTTTAAGAAAGAGGTCTGATCAGTTTTTAAAGTGTTCAAAGCTGAATGGATTTAACTATTATCCATGAGTTATCAGAAGTTTCTTTCAGCGACAATATGATCCTCGGTGCACTTAGTGTGATTTTTTTTTTTTTAAAGGATTTGGTATATTGTGGCAATAACTGCAGAGCAAATGCTACCTACATGGAGTCAAAATTGGTTGTTCATTCAGCAGAAAGTCTCAGCCCATGGATGTGATGTGGAAAGGCTCGGCTGGGAGAGCTCGGCACAGCCAGGAATGTTGGCTCGTGGCAGGCTGGGACCTGGAGCCCTGACAACGCCTGTGACAAATTTCTGTCATTTGCTCAAACCACAAATTGCCCCGGGGACCACCCTGGTCCATCGAGGCCGCTGTGCTGTTCCCCTTCAGCCCTTGCCCTCACCATTCCATCTTTGCTGCTCCAGCCTGGTTTTGCTGGGCCTCCACAGAGGATCAGACACCTGCTGACATGGGCCTGGCTGGAGGACCTGTGTCTGTCCCTTGGAAACGGCCAAAATGCCTGAAAAATACAGAGACTGCTCGACAAAGCACCTTAGAGTTGGGGTTTTGAGGTCTGGCAAGCACATTCCACCACGTTCCCACATCGCCTGCGTGATCCATCCCAACAGTTAAACACAAGCACTTCTCCGAGCCTAAGGCCTGGCATATGGCGAAGTGCTCAACTGAAATGGGGCAACTGTGGAAGAAACAGCCCTTAGAGTCCAAAACTTAGCTAATGGAAATTGGAATGGCGCCACCGATTACAGGGGACTATCCTAATTAGCACCAAGCAGAGAGACAGAGCTTTATGAAGCATAAAACACAGCGCTGCAGAATGTCCCAGCAGAACTCAGCAGCCCAAACTCTGACCTTTAAAATCATATTAGTTTGGTAAGCTCAGTTACAATGGCAAAGTGCTCTTGAAGAGATACGGTGAATACTGAGGCTTTCAAGAGTGTTTATATAAAATATATATATATATCTATCAAAGTGACAGCTGACTTTTAGTTAATCCTTGATAATTGTGTTTCCTTGAGAATATTATGGAATGTCTGCTTTGAGGAAAAAAAAACCCACATAACCATGTTGATTTGTGGCAGAATTATGCATGCGTATGGCTTTGCACGTGAAGCTGATCAATATGTGTCATTAGTGTCTACATACATAATTTTTATGGCTCTTTTTAATAGGGTTTGCTTTATGTTTTATTTTGAGATTGCTAATGAAAGACAGCTATTTATTTAGAGGTCAGCATTAAGCTTGTTGTGATGAAATATGTATTTACTTTCTTTGTACTTGATAAGAATAATGCATGTACGCTTATTGTGTCGGCAGCATAAGATTTATGATCTCCACCACTATTAATGTCTTGGCTTTTCAGTGCTTAGATTTTGTAAATGAGCTGATAAGTAGATACACTGTTGTTACTTAGCAACCTTAATTGAAATTTTTAAACAAAATACTTTCATTTTGGAATTTCCCAGGTAATTTTTTTTGGCAGTCCTCTATGTGTTTACTTTCTCTTTTCCCCCATTTGTTACAAGAAGATACCTCGGTTGTTTTTTCCTCCCCCTTTTGTAATTAAAAGAAAACAGGAGAGGTGACAAGGAAAGCAACTTTCAGCCAGTGATCCACAGCCTCTCCTTCACTCCTGACGCTTTTCCCTGGCATGCGTCAGCAAAGCTTTTACGAGAAAATTGCGCCGTCCTCTCACCACGACCTTTTCGCAAGTTTTCAGCAGCACATAAACCCTGCTGCAAAGTTTATGGAAGGCCTGTTGCAGGCAGGCTGCTGCCCAGGAGCAGGGGCAGGCAGGGGTTCCGAGGGGGGACAAGCAGCATCCCCAGTCACCAGCAGCACCCGGGTGACCCCACGCCCTCTGTGGCTGCCCATCGCCAGCCCCACCTGCACCCCTGACCACGGCAGCTCATCACTCCCCAGCAAGGGCATCAGCCATGCACCCCCTCACCTGACCCTGTTTCCAGAAGTGCTGATGTTATTGTTATCAATGCTTCTCAAATGATTTCCTGTTTATTTATTTGTTTTAGCCATAGGCTGCACAGCAGCTGCCAGGCTGTCCCTAAAAAAAAAAAAAACCCACCTGTAATGCAAAGTTAAATGTGTTAAGTCACATATCAGGCTCTCTGGTTTCCTGTTAGAAAAGAAAAACAAACAAATTAAAAAATGTATCCCTGTGCTCCCATCTTAGTACTGAAATTGACTTTTCTTTATAATTTCCATAATTGACTGAGTCTTCAGGTGCCATATGAGAGACCATACCCTGTAATCATGGCAATGATCCTTCAACAATTATTCATCCTCTTCCTCCTTGAGCTCTTTATGGGGGCATAGTGTTCAGGGGTGAGAGACCTGAATCAGTTTAATCCCTTTGTCTTTTATCTTTGTGCTTTGGTGCATTCAATACTTTTGTCAGATGTAATTATATCTGGGTAATGAGGAGATGACTTCTGAGCTGAAGTGAAATAGTTACAAGGTGTGTGAGCTTGTCCCACACACAGAGGCAGGAATTACAGGCTGAGGAATAAAAGTTTTCCCTGTCAATGTGATCTGAGAGGTGTCAGAGGAGCTGCTGCTACCAAGAACAGAACAAGCCAGGGCTGATTCAACCTGGCTCCATACGCAGATGGCAGAAAGCACCTGGATCCTAACATTTGTTTAGAAGAAAGCTATAAAAAAAAAGAAATAAGGACTACAGCACATAGATTCTTTAAAAAAGAAAAGAAGTTATTTTTAGAAGAGGCCCCAAATTAGTAAAATCATCCACACTGCATTTAAGAAGCCATTCCAGTAAACTCAGGAGGGGCTGGGATATATTGTCTGAATGTTCCAATTGCTCATCTCATCCCAAAAGTGCCTCCAAGACACTGGGGGTGCACCAGCTTTCCAAAGGCAACTGAGAGCAGAGCCACTCCATCCAAGTGAGCGCCGGGCTGGCTTTTATAGCTGGTTTTTTTTAATCCCTTGGTTTTATGTGAATTCTGCTGAAGGGGAAAGGGTGTGGAGGAGTTAGAGCTGGAGCTCCTAAAGGTGTAGTGTCCAGCAGCTGCTCAGGAAATATCAGAAATCCCCATGTCACTGGGCTGGGAAGGGCAGCAGAGGGAAGTACAAAAGCCGCTACCTATTCACTGCAGCCAAAGGTGTTTCCTTTTGCTCTTCTTTCTGAATGTGGGGGGAAAGAGCTGGAAGGACCAGCCATAAAACCTGAGCTGGCAGCATGATGGTCATTTGAGGAGAAGCTTGCACAGGGGAAAGGGAGCACTGACCTTTCAGCACAGGGGATGCACACAGACACCCCGGAGGGGTTGGAGAGGGAAGCAGCACCTCTGTGGGGCTGGCACCCTGCCTGGGGCACACACAGCTCTGGAGTCCTCCAATCCCCCTGCCCTGAGGCTCTAAAGGGGTCCTGATGTTGCAACTGCGTGAGTTTCCAGTATTTTGCTTGTTTAGGAATTGGAGTCATTGTTCACTTCAGGGTGGCTTTAGCAGGTCATGTCCTGCTCCTCCCCAGCAGGGCAAAAGTGAAGGGACTTACAAGAAAGGAGGGTAAAATCTTCAGCGTGATGTGACACCTGACCTGTCACCCCTGTCACTGCTGCTGGTATGGGCTGGAACTGTGGCTGAACAGCACTAGAAGAATACAAATGGTAAAAAGAAAAGTTTCACTTGAACTCAAAACTCTCAGTATCTGCAGAAATCAATAACAACAAAAAATGTGTGGATATTCATATCATTCATTTCACGTACACTTTTTTCCACAGAAAAGTCAAATTTCTCTCAAACCCATTTTTGCCTCCCCCCAAAACACCTCACTGAACTGAAATCTTCAACCTGCTTTGACTCCTGTTATCCTAATTGGGGTAAATGTGGAAAATATGGTTTTATTAGCAGGTCTCTCAGCAGCATCTATGTCACTCATTGCACTGAGCTCCCCAGAGTGTGCTGAAACATGTAGGTACTGGGATAGAAGAAAGTTTTATGAAAAAGTAATTGTTTTTCCCAGCTGGCTTCACCCAAGTGCTGCCAAGATAAAGCTCCCCACTCACACACCTTGGCTGTTTGCCTGCAGAAGGTCTCCAAAATATCCAGTGGGTGGAGACAGGGGCTTTTCCTTTCCCACCAGCTGACCCATCATGGCCAAACCACTCCAGTTTGACTATTTTTAATTCCAAAGGCAATCCAGCTGATGACATGATGATTGTGGGAGCAATGCCACACAGGGCACCTGCTGAGACAGCTGAGAAAAAGGCAGGACAGTCCCCCAAAACACTGCCAGCACTGGGAACACCCCAGGGGAGCTTCAAGGGGCACATCCTGGCTGTGTATGAGCACCCATGGCCTGCAGCCTTCTCTGCCCACGGACGTGCTACCCCCTTGTTTTTAGCAAGTGTATTTGTTTTTCATTTTTTCCCTTCTTTTGGACATTTCCAAGTAGTCCGCTCCTGTGCCTCAGCACACAGGCAGCCCCAAGCCTGTGCCCCCAAAAGCCATAGGAGGTTCTCCACTGGCTTTAGTGAGGTTGGAGCAGCTCACCCATTATCATGCCCACAGCCAGGTCACTTTGAAAGCAAGATTGCAGGCCAGGGATGATATTTCTCTGCAATGCTGGGCTCTAGAAACACAGGTGCCTCCTTGTTATATTGCTCTGCTGGAAATGTTTATGGCAGCATTTGAGGGAAGGGTGGCTTCAGCCCTCCAGTTACTGGGAACTGCTTTCCATCCTTCAAGGCCAAGGCCTGAGGGTGCATCCTGAGCAAAATGATCAGAAGGAAAAAAGCAGGAGTTGGGGGTTTTTTTAAAGTTTCAGTAGATATAAATGTACTTCATTTTCCTCAAAAGTGTGCAGTTCTGATCAGGCTTAATAAAGCCCCTTGAGACCAAGGATGTGGTAAATACAAACCAGAAAATAATGGGCTCTGTAGCTTCTTGGTCAGCTCCAGCACCTGTGGTCCCATCACACACTTTGCCCTGTGAGAAGACGCAAGAGAACACACATGGTGTGTCTTCACTCATTGATGAGTATTTAGGTGTCTTTTTATTACGACCTGAATTAAAATGGATTATGATTTAGGGACAGCAAAACTCCAGTAGCATGAAAAGGATTTTCCGCCACAGTCCCATGGTTGGACTGTGTTGCTTCTGTGCTTCTCTCCCCTTCTTCTCCTCTTCCCTCCAGACTCAGCAATCTCTCTCCAAGTGATGGGCCTCCCTTTTAAAATCTCAGACATGCTGCTCACAGGCCCCCAGACTCCTCACATCACCAGCTATGGACACCAAAGGAAAGGTTTATGGTTTCTGTAGGGACAGAGGGTTCAAGAAGGATGTTGGCCCCTTTCCCGAGCTGGATGAAGTCAGGGAAAATTCATCCCATCTCTCCAATGGGGTTTGTAACAGCCTCTCATGAGCACAGACTGGGGCCTGCTCCTGCCTGCTCCCTGATCTGACCTGTCAAGGGCCTGGTGTGCAAGCACTTTGCTTTTCCTGGAGTGTGGAAGGGAGGATATGAAAGAGGATGTTACACAGGACAATAAATTTGTCTCTTGGCATCCTGCTTTGATAAGAGGAGGAAAATAAAAAAACAAAACATGACACTGTAACCAGCATTTTCAGGACAAACTGCCTGGCAACAGTTCTAAAAAGAAGAGGAAAGAACCCAAATGGCTCATTACAATTAGGTAAAAGAATTTTAAACCACACATGCTCAGAGCCAGTGAAAGCCCGAATGCTGGGCAGGACACGGCTGTGGAATGGCCCATCCCTCCAGTGGGATAAAACCCTGAATAACGCTGTGGTATCCTGGCAGCACAAACAACAGTAATTTGGGTGTCCTGGCTGTTAGAAGCCTCTGTCCTGGCTTCTGGTTTCCAGGAGAGAAAGTGGCCCTGCTGTGGATGGGTGCAGTGCCACTGCCTGGGGCAGCCACCCTGTGCCCCTGTCACTCGGTAGAGCTGGGGCGGTGGCTAAGGAGCCGTGGGGCAGAAGCAGGAGGGCTCAGGCGTGTCCCAAAATTGGTGTGCACGGCTCTGGAGGAGCAAGGGGCTGGGGGAGAACTCCACGGCAGTGAGGAGGTCACTTCTTCTGCATCTGGGTGCTTTGAAGGCAGCAAGGGGCTGGCAGAGTCCGTGGGCCCAGCTGGGGTGTGCGGGAGAGCCCCAAAGGAGCTGCTGCTCCACTGAGTCACCACCCTGCCTCCTCCTCCTCCTCCTCCTCCTCACCTGAGGGGAAGGAGCACCCTCAACTTTCCAGGTCACTCTGATCAGGCAGTGCCCACATCGTGCCAGCTCTGCCAGTCCCTGCAGTGGCAGGCAGTGCCACAGCTCACCCTTCTCAGGGCTGGGCACCAGTGACTTTGCTTTGCCACTTTGCTTTCACCTGCAGAAGCCAAAAGCATTACTAACCCACGGCAGGGAGAGCAGGGCAATCTTCTTGCTTGGGCAACACACAGGTCTACACCAAACACCAGTGTCTGAGCTTGCACGGGGTGTCTCACCCGGTTACCAAAAGCAGCGAGCAATCCTGCATTTAAACACCCCAAACAAACAAACACCATCTTTCTGTGGGGCTTTGTAGGTGAGCTACAAGCCGACAGCAATACCCATGGCCAGCTGGACAGCGGTGTTTAATGAGATTTATTTTAAATATTAACTGCTGAATTTAAAGCTCAGCACACTGCTTCTATTAGGTCAGACGCAAAATATCGTGGAAATGAAAATAATTGGGCTGCAGGTTGCAGCAACTGTTAGGAAATAGTGGCAGGACAGTGAAAGATATGTTGAAAAGAAGAATTTCAGTATGAGGCCTATGGCATAGAAAAAATTACTGGTTTATCATATGCTAATCAAAACATCACAGAGAGTCAAAATTTCATATGGAGAGGTAGCAGGGAAATCATACTTAACTAAAGAAGGATCAACCACTGTTAGTGGAAGTCAGAAACAAATCCTGAAGTGACTGAATGAATAAAGAGCAACTGTTTCCACTTCTACTGTCTGAGCATATTATTTGTTTCCAGGAAAAAACAGGGGTTAGGTTAATGCAAAACCTAAAAAAAAATGGAAATTTACATAGCTTTCACATGCTTGAAAATAGACTGAAATAAAGAATTATTTCAAAAATGTTTTCTTGTTCAGAAAAAGCAAAAGAAAAATGCTGTCTGTCCTATGTCTGAGCTGTCCATCCAACAGCCTGGGATGATTAACCAGGCCCACACCTTTCACAACAGAAGACAGCAGCATTCCCTGCCCAATGCTCCCTCGTCTCTCCCTCCCCAGGAAGATTATGTCATCAAAGCTCCACTGAAATGTTGTTTTCCAGGGATTCCGCAGGCAGGTTGGTCTTAAAGGTAAAGTGGGACATATGGAAATTCAGAGGGTTTCACTCCCCGGGCTCCACAGCAGAAGCTGAATGTGTCACTTGCAGGGGGTCCCACTGCATCCCCAATGGCACTGCCGGGACACGCGGTGTTGCCCTGCAGTTTCAGCTGGAGTTACCATCACATCCCCCAGGAAACACTCAGACAATTTTTCCAGTATTTTACTGCTGATCCTTGGCAGTTCCAAGTAGCAACAAGGAGCTCAGGTGAGTCCCCCGCAGATCCTGCAAGGAGCCTGTCAAGGGCTTCATCATGTGTGGGTTGACTGAACTCTTGTGGGGACACTTGGCAGCTCCTCATAACCAGACTGGAAAAGTACAAACCTGAGATCTGTCACCTCTACCCTGCTGCGTGTCTAATTATCTGCCCCGGTATTGCACGGCCCTGCTGGGAGTGCTGGCAAGCCTGCGAGACGTCTGCTCCTCCACGGCTGCTCCGGCTGGAGACTCCCAGGCAGCGGGATTGTGCAACGCAATAAAAGTGATCCCAGAACAGCGTGTGTCCGATACACCTGGATTGGTTTGCAAAACAGGTGTGTTTTTGGCCGGGCAGGGTGGGTCTGGCTGCACCTCGCACGTCGGGTGGCATCAAAGGAGGCAGAGGGTTGAAAGTGGGTGAAGGAGACAAAAGGCAGGGTTGGGAGGGAAGCTTGGGTGGAGGAGGAGAAGCGGGAGAGGTGGCGGATGAGAGGCTGGAGTGTGGGTCGTGGTTACGCTGCAACACTGCCAAGGGAATTTACCTGGGAGTGCGTGAGGAGAGAAAGGCAAGAGCTGTTCCAGAGCAGGAGCATTTATTAGATGCAGAGGATGAATGTGCCCTGGGTACCCTGGGTGTGCTCAGGCACCCAGAGCTTGGCTCTCCATCACTAGGGGATTCCCTGAGCTTAGAGGTGCACAAAGCACCTCAGAGCCCTACACCTCCCATCTCCCAGACCTTCCCCAAAAGCTCATTTTCCAGCTTTTTTCCCCAGGCTTATTTTCCCTGGCCGTGCTCTTTGGGAAAGGCAGCAGCTCTCCATCCTTTTTGATGTGATAGAGGCAGCCCAAGTGTGGATGAGGCACAACTGGGACCTGTCAGGGTGTGGAAGGTCGGCAGGAAGCAATGAAGGAAGGATTCAAGGGCTGGCACTGCCTGCTTCCACCCCGAGAGGAGAAGGAGCTCTTCCACACACGGCATATCTCGTCACCCCAACACTGACTTGTCCAGACCAGTCAGTGGCCTCTGTACAGCAGTTAAACTTTGCTGGAACGGTAAAGTCAGTCTCTATAAATCCAGATCCAAACCGAGTATTTTTTATGATGGAGGCCACAGCTTAATATAATTAACTGTGACTTACACGCTGGTTACTCTGGTGTGATGTCAGCTTCTACACACTGTTTATTTTAATTAAAACAGAAATTGTAGGTCTTGAGTGCTGGTAATTACAGCCCGTGGACTCAATTTGCCAAAGCCCCTAATTAACCTGTTATGTGTCTACCTGACTTGAGGTGTTAGTTGAAACATGACTGGTGCAGTGGCATTATGTTGTCTGCAGTGATGGAAATACAGTAGGAAGACATGACAGGCTGTGTGATGGGGGATCCATATTTTAAGCTATTCTGCATGACATTCCTTTCACTTTTATGTAGATTACCAGTTTCCTGCATGAGACTTTGTAAGTGATAGACTTGCTGAGAAAATGGATTTGATGAGGAATAGCCCTTTTCCAGAATAATTGTCTCCTGTAAATGCTCTGGAGGGTTTGTAAATCTGGTTCCTTTGTGGTGGCAGATTGCAGCAGGACAGGGTGTGCTCCTGTAGGGATGTCTTTCCCTCTGGAGAAAGGCCGGTCATTTTCACCTTAATGCTTACAAATACTTCTGCCTGTCCTTGTCAGCTCCCTCTGCCTCAAGACACTTTAAAATGCAAGTACTTCTCTTCCCAGCTCAGCCACAAACTCCTGTCACTCTAATCCCTCTAATTTCCCATCTCGTGTTTGATGTCATGTTTATGGTGTTCATCCCCCCATAAAGGCTCTGCATTTTCCCTTGTTCCTGTATCTCTATAGCTAATTTATTTTCTGCTTTCTAGACCTGTGTGGACCAGCCAGATGTTTCACCACCAGTGCAGCAGGGAGTCCTGCCATTGCCCACAGTGGCCAGGATCAGGGCCTGGAGAGAGACTTGCTCCTTGGCTTTTTCCATTCCCAAAAACCACAGCTGTCCAAAAGCTTGGAGCTGCACTGAGTACAAAGAGCATTAATTTAACCTGTAAAATAAATGTTTCCAAGTGGAGCTGCTTTACACAGATCAACCTCTATGCAATTTGAACCCATGGTTTTGAGGCAAAATACACAACAGGTACAAGTCAGGCAGCTCTCTGCTTAGATTTGCCATTTCATTGTCTTTTCTTATAAATTTTTCCTGCTTCTCATTTCTGTCCTTTGCATGCAGTGATTTTGCATTTAACTTACACCTGAATGCTTATTGCAACAAGGCAAAGATATATGCAAGACCAGTATCGAATGCACCCACTCATCTTCAAAAATCTCTGGTTTTGGGTGAAAAGTCTCCTCTATTCTTGAACTATTAGAAGAAAGCAGTCTGCTCCTTTAAACACAAATGTGAGCCATGGTACTGTCTTTTAATTGGATGATGTAAAAAAAGAATGCAAGAATTTAATTTATGGGCCATGTATTTGAAAAGAGAAGATACTCTAAGACCGGTTTATGCTAGAGACATAAACGTGAAATTCCATAGGCTGCTCTTCCCTTCAGTTAAGAGTTAATGACGTAGGATATCCAGGTTCTCGTAACCATTTTAAGCACTTTGTTTGCTACAGATTTCCTCTGCATTTTGTGGGGCGAGGGAGTGTATTCCATGTAACCTGTCATCATTCAAAGCTGTATTAGTCCATTAGCCCATGAGAGGAGAGCTGGGGGAAGGAGAAGGGGATGGAGGGAAAGGTGCATTGTGTGTGCACAATATGTGTTAGCCAACATCCCACAACACATTAATCTTCACTGGCGAGGAGAGACAGGCCAACTCCTTGGGGCTCCACCACTATAACCCTCTCCTCCTCATTCATGAAGATAAATGCCCTTGGAGTGATCAGCCATCATGTTCTCTTTATGCATGTGCCAGATGTTGTCTTGCAAGTCAGCCAGAGAGAAATCTTCTCCACAGTGAGCAAACAGGAGCCAGCAGCAGCGACCTTCCCACAGGTGTGCCTTCCACCCGTCTGTCCATCCTCCTCCATCCACTCTGCTCCTGTGCCAGGAGCTGGCAGGTCATCCATCCTCACCCGCTGGGTGGGGCTGGGCTGGGGGAGCCCCGTTCCCATAGAGATTGCTACTCCTTCCCCATAAGGTGTAAATGACAGGGTTTTCCTAAATCCATTGCCCAGGAGCATCTCACGCAAGGCTGATGAGGAAACAGTGAAGAATAAAATGGGTGTGGAGTTTTCTGGGGCTTGAGGAACAAGCCATGACAGTGCATTGCCTGGCACGGTCTTGTGCTTGCTTTCCCTCTTCCTCTCTTCCAGAGGTCAGACTCTGCTGACCTCAGATAACCCAGGAAAGTGCCCGGTGCCACATTATCCACACTAATCCTAAAAGATGCCAGGCGGGGGTTGCTTCTCCAAGCTGTGAGGCTTTTCAGAGGCAGGGGCTGCTTTGGAGCACACTTACACGCTTCCCCTGCCCTCTGTCTCTCTCCCTCCTTGCCATCCTCATGGACTCACTTGCCTCTGACTTTGACATAGCAATGGCCAAAGCAGGGAAGCAAATCCTGCGGATGGAGTCCCAGAGCCTGCTGTGAGGCTGGACCGCCCCAGCGCCTGCAAGTCTGAACAGAGCCTGATCCGTGCATCCTATCGGTCACTGCCTCCTCCCACCCTGAGACTCTGAATTCCCAGCAAGGACAGCCTAATCCAAGATAAAACATAGAATTAAAGAGAGATTAAGTTTGTTTCAACAGCAAACTCTAAACTGTTGGTAATAGGCATGAGTCTTCTTGTACAGAAGGAGTGGAAGCTGTTTTCCTTTGGAAAACAACAGCCTAGTTCCCATCCAGCCCCTCCAAATTCTTGGCCTATATTGTTTCACATTTTAGAAATTATTCTAGGTAATTATATTGCTGTTGAATTAAGGGAGATACAGAAATGGTAACTCTAAGTATTTTTATTATTATTATCGCTGACAGTTGCAAGGTTCTAACTAGAACGGGGAGCTCAGAGTGCCTTAAGTTGACATAAATAAAAGAAAGACCCATGGGCTCTCAGCATTATTTTATGCCTTGAAGAAATACCCAGGAAACACAATTAGCAGAATGCAGTTGGATCATTTATAACAGAAAACCCAGCAGATTCATTAAAGCGGCCGGTTCCAGCTGTTTGCAGCACACAGGGTTAACTGAAGGCTTTCTCCTGCAGTGCTGTGGGACACTGCTTGACAGGATGGTGTGTTAATCTTCCCAGGAAATGCATGGAAATCTCCGGGCAGGTCTTCATGAACTGGATCAATCAGAGAGCAGCCTCGGAGCTGGCTGCTCCATTTGGCTGCTGTTCAGAAACAAAGATGCCAGGGAGGGATAATTCCATCCTGAGCTGCTGTGTATCAATGCATCAACTTGTAGACATGTGCTAGACAGCTTGAGGAGGAAACTGCCATGAATCAGCCATGTGAAAGGGGTTGTGTTTTCTAAACGGGAGCAAATTGCTCCAGGCTCAGATTTAAGACTCGGGTTCAGAAACCCAGAAATATGTCTTTTTCTCATTTATCTCTGAGCCCCACTGTTTTCCCACAGATCTCCCCACGTGCATGTGCAAGTGCCCAGGCTGGTAGCTCCTCCTGGTTGGGCAATTGGGTCAGTAACACCATTGCTCAACCACAGAGCTCCACTGCTCTCTGACATAGACCAGTTTGAGCTCTGGGATCCCTGCAGTCAGGAGGCTCAAACACCTCTAGGTTACAGGTCAGGAGTCAACACACCAGCACATTTAGGTTGCAGGTTCGTGGCAGCAGGGACCGTTGCTTTGTTCTGTGTTTGGAGAGTGTCCTGGCCGTGGGGCCATGGCTCCAGGTTAGGGCCCTGCAATGCCACACTAATACAGTGAAATTAAATAATAAATTAGCAGCAATAGCCATAGTAATTAGCACTTGCTTTCACTTGTTGCCACGGACCCACCAGCCGCAAATATTAGTCAGGGTTTGTGATCATGTCTTCCAAACTGCAACTGCTTGCAAAACACCTACTGTCTCTTCACACACGGAAAAGGGGGGAAAAGTCCGAAAAAACGTTGTCTACAACACGTCTCATCACCCAGATCCTTCTGGGTTGGCAGTGTTTTCCTCTAGCTGTAAAAAGTCTCTCCCCACTCAGGTTCCATCATGTGCCTAAGTACCGATCTCTGCCAGGTAAGGTCCTACACTGCATCTCCTGTGGGGAAGCAAGGGAGGGATGATGCTCAGCTGGATTTCTTCTCTCTGTCATTGACTATCAGCCACAGCACGAGTTAAAATAGGGGCATAATAGGATAAATGAAAGGGAGTGATTGAGAAGATGTGGGCGACGTGACAGACAAGCAAGCTCCTTGCATGTTGATGAGAACAGCATTATCCAGGCGATGGTTGATTTCTTTTTGTCTTGTTTAAAGGGGCAGCATCTTTGAGAAGCTTGTATTTCTTAAAGGATAATAGTTATATTGCAGAAAAATCCCATGTCTTGCCAGCAAATCAATTCTACATTCATTGAACAAAAAAAAAAAAAAAAACCAGGGCAAATTAAAACAACAATTTCAAAAGAAATCCAGTATGGGACAGGAAACCTTCACAGGATTTGTCAGCCAAACACACAAAGAATGGGTCTGTGAAAAATGGGAACCTGTTGTGAAACAAGCTGATATTTCAGTGAGGTTTTAATAATCCAGAGCATCACAACAATGGAAAGTCTGCCTGCACTCAAGAACTACATGTGAGAAAGGCTCTTGCAGCCTCTGTGTTCATCTTTCATCAGAGGTGCTTGCTAACGCCGTCACACCATTCTGCTTTTATAGTCTATGCTTTATACACATGCATTATTCCCAGGCATTTACTGCAGCCCTGCAATTTGGGGAAGGACAGAACACGGAGATCCATAGAAGGAAAATGCGTAGATGGATTTGAAAGCAATCCTTGCTGAAGGAGCCTTAAGGCCTAGGTGTGTTTACAACCTTGACAAAGTTACAGAAAGATGAAAGAGAAGGCACAGGAAACATATAATTAAAGTAGCGTGATGTTACTGTGCACTTATAAACTCAGAATGAATATGGAGAGCTTTTATCACAAGAGGTGCTGCTCTGCTGTCACCAACTTTCCCATACAGAGGTCATTCAGGCACAGAAAGGCCAAAAAGAGACATCAAAACTGCTTCTAAACAAGGCACAAGTCGAAGAGGAGTCCCATCAAAGGTAGCTTGGAAACAGCAACAACAGTGAACTATTTGGTTATGAAACAGAATACTCCGGAGGCAGTTTAAAGGAGGCAGTCCAGGTCAAAGCTGTTGTGATGGGAAAGGACTTTTAAATTGTTCCAGGTTTAAGGGGACCCAGTGTTCCTTCCGATCGAGGAATCAGTTCCAGCTGGAGATGGGCCAGTTCAGGATCTACAAAGAGATACCAACTCAAATTCCAAGGGAGGATAGGAACTGGTAGGTACGATTAGACTTCTCATGCACTTTATCTATGATCTTGATAGAGCAACCCAAACCAGATAACTCTGATGCAGATAGAAGCAGCCATTCCACAAGCATTTAGGGACAATTCCTGGATTCGAGGTTCTAGTGTGAATTGTAGTAACAATCTGAGAGAAAACAGCATTAATCACAGTGGTGTTCACAAACTCATAGTGTTAAAGATAGCTACTGCTGTTACCAGAGAGAGGATCTGCTCTGTTGGAAGGAACCCAGTACATATCACAGGCTGTACTATACTCCACTGGTACTACTGGGAGTTAATTCTCTCATAAGCCAGCAGCAGCAGTGTGGCAGCACAATGCCCATAAGGAGGGAAAGTGAAAATAATGTTGATCCAGCAGCAGGACGAGCTGCAGATCTCTGTGCAGAGAAGACTGCACCTCACACTCCTGCAGTCAGCCAGTCCAGTCCCCTGCTGCCATCTCACAAATCTGTGCCAACTTCATTTATGCCCTCTGAACTCATCATGTGAAGGTCCTGCACAGACATCTACAGCTGTGTTATCCTTCTGCATAGGTTAGAGGAGGTGCTGTAGCCCAGGAAAACACCCAACCTCTCACCAAAACCTTCACTTGACTGCTCCACTGTCCCAGAAGCTGGTGGAAATGAGCTGCTTTCACCAGTTTTTAGCTTTCCCAGTGTCAGTGTCTGACCCAAAATGATACTCTGGATAGTTCTCTATCACACCACAGATGTTTTGCAAACACTTGTCATTGCCTCAGTTTCCCCTCTCTGAAATGACATCTTTGAGATATTCAGGAGTTAACAGCTTTCTCACTGCTATTGTGAACAACACACTTCTGTGTTCCTTACTAGAGCTTATGTAGGTGATTTCGTGGGATCTTCTACTTACCATGGCCAGAGGTGCTCACACAGGGCAAAATGGTATCTGCAAGACATAAAAAACTGGGCAAAGGAGTGGAGGGAAAGCTGAGACCATGGGGTGGTGATCCAGCTTGCTGGAGCCACAACAGAGGACAGCAGCAGGGCCAGGAACCAGAACCTCAGCCTTCCCAGGGCCAAGCCATCCTTTCAGCACAGAACTCTGCCAGGAGGCTTTGTGTCCATAGCAATGATCTCATTCGTGCCCTAAATTAAGCAGGAGATTTCCTGTGTCTGCAGAGATACCAACAGCATCTTTCAGCTGGGTGGAGTCCCAGGTATTCTCTTGTCTCCGGTGCCATCCAGAAACACCAGGGATAAGAGTGATCCCGCTGCTGAGTGGCCTCAGCTGTCATCAGCGATGTGATGACTATTCCTTGTGTGAGCAGGTTACAGCTAAGGAAAGACGAGGTGTGAGGGCTGTGTTTATTTCACTGTATTTTAATGAAGAAACTGGAGCTGCTGTCAGCATTACCCGTGGGTGCATCAGCCACAAATCAACACTTAAATAAATGAAGTAAATGACGTGATGTCAACTCCATATTCGCAGCAAAGTACTTGGTCAGAGCACAGACCGAGCACTTTGTAATGTTCAGCCTATCCCCAAAATAACCCTTCGGGTAAAAGCCTGAACTAATTAACGAGTAGGCATCCTGTTCTGAAAGGCAAAGAACTCAGGGGACACAAATGTTAACATTGAGTATCACCGAAACTAATCAACACTAGAAATGTCTACAAAAATCTAAATCTGGAGTTCGTCATACTCACCTCACACCAGCCAGAGCTGCAAACAGCAGAGAAATCTCAGTTGCTCTTCTGGGGTGCCCAGTCCCCCTGCGCCCCAAGGGGATATTGATGGGAACCATCAACAGGAGAGTTTGGTTGGTGCCAGCCCCAGGAATGGAGCAGGGGGAGGAGGAAGGCGGGTAACTCAGGAGTCCTCCCAGCTTCGAGAAGTGAGAGTTGGTGCCAGCCCAGGTGACTCAGGCTCTAACACAGGTGCCTGTGACAGAGGCTGCAGGCCCTTCCCATCCCTGAGCCCTTTCCTGTGATGCTGCTCTGGGTCAGTCCCTCAAGCAGTGCCGAGCTGCCTCAGTTGCTTTACCAAGGAGCACTTTGTCCCCAAGACCAGGGGGGATTGCTGTGCCACTTTGGTGCCCTGGTTGCTGAGGACAGGCACTACCACCTTGTCTGGGAAGGCAGCTCCTTCCAGACCTTTCCCATATCCCATCCATGCATTGCCTGCTGGACGTGCAATGGAGGTACAATACTTCTTACTGCTCTTCTGGCCTCCTTTGCCCCACAGAGCACCAATATTTCTATTTGAAGTCGTATGCTGCTGCAGTGGCAGTTTTCTGCTGAGTGGCAGCAAACCTTTTCTAAAAATAATACTAATTTACCCTCTTTGGCCCTCAGTTTAACCTCTCAAATGTTTCACTTTAAGGAGGTGGCAGCTGCTTTGATCTGCTCCAGTGAGGGTGGATAGAAAGTCTGAAGCTTGCTGGAAGGCAGCTGTTTTTCTACTATGGCCTTCTGGGAAGACCTTGCGGGTAAGGGAAGGATTAAAGCATAGGTGATGCCTCTCGGGACCTTAATTAGTGGAGGGAAACACCTTGATTGCTGTATTCTGTGAGTGCCTCAGTCAGTTAATACCACCTCTGGGGCCCACACTGCTTCTGCACAGCCATCAGAGCAGCTCTCCTGGGAGCAGGGAAAACTGAGTAGGAGTGTTGAAGGGCTGAAAAATACAGGAACCTTCAACTCCATCTACATTTTGGAGGGAGCGTGATGGATTTACAGTCCCTCTGGGTTTTAGAGTCTCTGTCCAAGGAAGATCTCCTTCATGTAGGACCTCCATGGAGTTTGGGCGTCGCTCTGCTGACTGTAATTAAGCGTTCCTTGGCTAAATGGTTTTGTTCAGTTTATATGTGATACTTTCCTGGAAGGCTATTAAATGCATGCTGTTTTCCTAAGATAGAGGCTTTTGAAGCTATTCCAGGCTTTCATATAAAGATGCTTTTAGTCAGTTGCAGTAAATAGGAGGATGAATGCTTTTCTGTGAGTGCCATGTGAGGCCATCAGAGGCAGATGGAGAGTTCTCAGCACAGCTGTTTTTGTATTTGGTGACTGGGTTGGTTCCCCTTACAGAGATTCTGCAGAAGTCCAGTGGATTTCAGAGACTTGTGCAAAGCTGTCCCGGTATCACAAACCCCTGGTGCAGGCAGTTAGGGACTTTCCATCAATCCGTATGACATGAGAAATGCTATTTTGAGATGTCCCCTCTTCCTCTTACCCAAGCTGTCTTCAGTGTCTTTAGGTTTTGAGTGCTCCCTGTTCAGAACAGGTCAGAGCCCTTTCTCACAGTCAGACAAAACCTTCATTCGTGCAAGCCCACGGGCAGAAGAAGACTGCTCAGGAGCCCTGTGGCATGAAGGAGACCTCAGGGCATCCGTGTGGACTGGTGTGGGTGGGTTGGTCTGCCCACAGGTGTCCTCTGTTGAAGTCTTCCTCAGATCTTGCCTTACTTTCAGCTTTGCAGCTTGGGCAAACATCAGTCATCGCCTCAGCAGTGCCAAGGTCAAGACAGAGCAAATGGATCAGGCTGTGGCAATTGCTCTTCTGTTGAATCCTTAATCCCTGGAATTAGTAACTAAATTAGCCAAGGCAATGGGCAGAGCTGGACTAGTCAGTTAGTTACTGCATGAAGAAACCATCCAGGTTCACTTATTTCTTAGGAAGGAACTTCAAGCTCTCTTGCATGTTAGAGATTGAGGGAGCAGATTTCAGAGGAACTTGCACAGCTCATTTGATTTCTCTATGCAGCAAAAGCATTGCAATTTAAAATCATGACACGCAGGCTGCAAACAGTGTTGGGTTCTGGGGACTGAGAAGGAACCTGAAATTGGATCCTGGCTCTGAAGGAGGCCCATGACCAATCTCCAGGCCAATCTCCAATCTCCCAAATTCTGATGTGGGAAGAGCTGGTTCTGAATGCTACACATAGTCCCGAGTTCTATTAAGGTCCAAACCGATTTTTCTAATTTTTTTGTCTGAATACTACCTCATGTATAGCCCATATACCCCTCACTTAGGGGTACTTTAAAATGGGGATCAAGTTCTCCTCTGTCACAGAGCACTGAGGAGGGATTCAAAAACTCAGGAGGAGCCTATTAAATGTTTTAGGGCAGGTTGCCAGTTCTTTTGCCAGCACACAGACTACTACAAATTCTTACACGCACATGCATAGTTCAGACTCGCCCTGCGCAGTGACACCAACCGCATTTAATTCCCGTGCATACCATCCCTCTTTGCCAGCCTCCTCTCTGACGCTTTTTTCCTTGTTCTCCACAAACACAATTCTAAATTCAGTCCCTGAGTTTCCATTAAGGATGAGCAAAACAGAGCTTTAAACTCTGAAGCTGTTTTAACCCATTTGTTCCTGGATCAAAGAGCTTCCCAGTTTTATTCCAGCAACTCAGGAAACTTTCCCCTACTGAAATTATGGTAGGAAAAAAATAAGGAGGACTAAAAAGAAATTAGTTTTACTAAGGTGGAGCAGTTTTCTTTCTCTGGTGTGGTTTTACTCACAGAGATGTGAGTTAAAGGAATGATGGTGAATACAATCTTAGGACTGATCTGAGTCTTCTATGAATATTCCTTTGTGGAGCACACTCCAGTGTATTCTGGTCTGGACTTGTGGCTGGGAGTTCAAGGTCACATTAAAGAGGCTGACAGTGCAGCTCAGATCCTGCAGCACCTGCTCATGCCTTGGCTCTGATCCTTTTTCAGCAAAACAAAAATTACATTAATAACTATTAAAAAAACAAGCTCCTGACATGCCATGAGGTTCCAGTTTGATTTTTTAGTTGTTCTTATGAAGGAAGAAGCATTAGCTGGAGCACAGGGTAGGTGTATCATTCAGCACTGATGGAGTTAATCGTGATCCCTTTTCCTATGGCCATCCACCACTGGGCGAGTGTAGCTGCATTGTCCATGATCACAGCACTGTGTTAAATGTGCTGCTCTTCCTGGAGCCATAATGTGAAATACTAAGGGCTGTTCTAACAAAGACCTTACACTCCGTGTTGTGTGTGAAAACATGGAGCTTTTCCGTGAGCAGCTCCTGGCCCCTCATGGCATCATGGTGCAGCCTGTGCTTTTACAGTTCACTGAGAGCTGCCTCAGCAGATCCACCCAAAATGTCTGTTTTCGGGATTTAAAATGGTGCTGAGATGAAAAATTCAATGGGCTGAAATTTGGCACTTCAAGACTCATCCGAGGAGTCATTTTCTCATATTGCTCCAGATTCTGTCATCTTCAAAGGGTGAATTTCTGTTTCCTTCGACTGAGACTGGTAAGAATCACCAGAAGAAAGAGTGAAAAAATCTGAGTATTAACTTCAGATCAGGCACGTTTCAAATTGAGCAATGAGCACCTTGCGTATACAGTCATGAAATACTTATTTCTCCAACAGGGAATTAGTTATTGATAAATCCACGATGTGATGTAGCAACAACTTCCAATGTTCTGTAAGATAAGAGTTATCATTTAATCAGCCAGGAGAATTAAATGAAATGGATACTACATAATAAGCGTTATTCTTGTGGGGGTGCCAGCTCCAACCCAGCAATTTTAAATTGAAGCTTGCTGATGGTTTTCATCACTCTGATCTGGTCTGAGCTCTGCACTCTGGCTCACTATTGCCTGTTACCTGCGTAATCATGGGGTTCCTGCTCTCTGGAGAGGCAAAGCAAGGGTTTCAGTCACACTCTGCACAAGCCCGTCCTCTCCCTCCCCACGCTGGCTCCCTGTGTGGTTTTGCTCCTGCTCCTTCAGCCTCTGCTCCCACCAGAGCTGCCTCTCATCCTCCCAGCTGTGTGAAGAACTTACAGAGGCATTTTAAGTGAATGTATGGCATTGACTGACAAATGGAAGATTTTATAACATTATTTGATCTTTTGATGTGAGTCTTTTAAAGAAATGATCCACCAACATGATCCACTTTAATATTTTTTTTGCCCAATTTGCCAATTACATTATTTTATTACAAGTATTGCATGTTTTGTAAAGAATTTAATTCTGTCTCATGGCAAGAAGTTGTCTCAAACATCTGCTTGCCTGCCCAAGTTTTGGGTTGCTGCAATGACCTTAATGCATATGTTTCACTGAGCCTCCAAAAGTGCTGGCTGGCAAAATGTGAGATACCTGGGCTGAGACCAACATAAGGTACATGGAAAACAGAACATTTTGCTGCACAAATGCAGAACATCCAGAGCATTACAGGTTTGCACCTGTGCAATTACTTTGATGTAGTCATGCTGGAGCAAGGAGAGAAAAAAACCCGATGTAGATGAAGCTTTCAGCTGACAGTGAAAATAAAAACATGGCTTGTGGTTGTGTGAACTGATCTGTGATAAAAATGTTTGCATAAAATTACACGCAAATGACTGGGAAGTACAAACATACCCACAAGAAAGTCTGTTCCACTCAGGACCAGAAGCAGAAGTGCTGGAAATATAGGAAGCAAACTTGACCTAAAGGAAGTTATGGGGTGAGGGTGAGAGCTTCTTTCAGCCAAAATCAGTGGTAAAGCGCTCAGTTATCTCACTGGGCAGGGGATCACGCCTTGGTTTGGCAAGTGAACAGTTCCTATCTAGCTCAGAAAAGATTCAGTAGGCACCCAAATTATTGCTGTTTTTACAGAACTTAAACATATTTGAAACCTGTAGAAGTGTATGTCATAGTGAGTAAGTTTTGGGACCCCATCTGCCTATTTGGAGGCGGAGGTTGGGATGGGCATTCAAGATACAGCAGAGGGGGTAATGCCAGTCATCTGTCACACTCACTTGGTCAAGTCATGATTATTTTGGGTCTCAGAAATCATCATTTCCTTGGGGAATGAGGACAGCCCAGCCAACATGACCATAAATTCCACATCAGGGCTCATCTACTGAAGAGAATTGCTCATGTTGCTCATGTTGGTGTCTCTTGACTATTTCTTGAAGGAGACTTTCCCTCATCTTTTGTCTGCAGGTGGCTTCCCCTGTAGAGTGAAGGTGGATCTTGGCTGCTTGTGTGCTAAACTGTCTGACTGAGCCACCAGAAATGTAACCAGGGTTTTCCTGAGACAGTATAATACATGGACATGCATCTTTTTAGGGGTCAAATTGGGCCAAGATATACATACATATATGTGTAAGTGCGTGTAAATCTAAAAAAAATTGGGTTTCACCCTCGTTTTAACCAAAGATAGGAAAAGTAATAATTATAACTTAAGTAGCATTGATGCAAAATGACAGCAGTATTTTGCTTATCTGATCTTATCGTTCCTTTGATGGTCTGGTTGCACAATGATTACAGCTAACTCTGCAGAGGATGAGAGATAGCACAATATTGCTCATGGAGGTTATCATCTCGCTGCTTCTCATCACAACCACACTGTCATTAATTACCCAAGCTTGAGTTTAACCAAGAATACTTCTCTTTAATATATATTTCCGGCTCCCATATATTTCAGGGAAAAGCATTGACTTTATTGGCAAGAAGGGCAAACAAAAACAAACTCTCCTGAGATGTTAAGCACATATAAAAATCCAGATGTTTCCAGCATCAGGGTTAGGGGTTTTTCTATTTTCCTTTCTTTTGGTCTCTGTTTTCCTGCCAGGCCCACAGGAAAGCACACACAGAATGAAGCTGCTCTCCAATGGTAGCTTTGAGGTGCAAACTCTACAAATAAGAAAAAACAAACACGGTCAAAACCGAGCGTTTTCCTCCTTTGTCATTTGTTCGGCTGCTGCTGAGACCCAGGCTCGTACCTGGGGTAAGAGTTTTTCCTGTTTCTTCCAAGGCCATGCTTATGTGACCTGGGGACTTCTAAGTCTGGGAAAGAGGGGGCACGAGGGGGTGCCTCATCTGGCAGATCCTTCCTGCGAGACGTCGAAGTGGTGGCTGCCCATTGATCCCGAGCCGGCGTGTGGCGGGGGAGATAAAGTTGTGTTTGTTGTACATCTCACGCTGGCCAGGGCATCCTTATCTCTCCTGCAAATCGGGGGCAACATGACTTGTGTGGGTTCTTGGAGAGGCTGGGGAGGGGAAAGACCTTGTGCTCAGGACTAAGGAATTTCCCTTATTATCTGATTAATCTTTAGGACTTCCCTGCCTTCCTTCCCCTCTTCTTACAATCGCGCTGTGTGTAGGCCTGGAGGACTCCCGGGAGTTTGAAGGACACGCTGATTTATTCTTTGTTCATGACTGCATTAATGAAGGGCAGTAGTCTTTCCAACTCGGTGGGTTCTCTAGACTTGATAAAACTTGCATAAAAACACTGGGAGGATTCATTGCTACTACTCCTCTGCTTTATTAAATAGCTGCTGCATTAGGCACTCTGCAAAGTATTAGTGCAATTAGTGATCTGCATTTATATAAATTTGATAGTGACCTGTGATAAGAGAATGATACCACAGCATCTTGCTGATGCCACTTTTCTTCTCAGAGGGTTATTTCCCAATATCTTACTCCATCCTGACCCAGCAGTAATGAAGTCAATGGAAACTTTTCTTTTGATGTGAGAGGGAGCAGCAAAAAACTCACCCTTAAATTCCTCACACAAACCTGACTCTCATTAAAGTCACTGGAAAAAATACATGTGTCCAGCTTGTATACGGAAATTATGCTGATTGTCCCTTCTGGCTGTAACAAAAAATACCAAACCCAAAAAGCAACAAGCAAAATAATTTAGGAAAGAGAGCATAAGTCCAACAAAGAATATTTTTCCAGTGTATTAAGTAAGTACCATATATTCCATGGTTGTGCTTACTGCTCAGTAGGGGAACTCATTTTCAATGGAGGATAGCAAAGTTAATCCTGTTCTGTTTTCTTTTGCTTACTAAAAGAGCTTGAAAGACAAGCATTTGTTAATTGTACGTACAGAAAATGCACATGCAGAGCTCAGTTTAATCCCCAAAGTCGCAAAGATTCCAGGAAAACCAGTTAAAATTAGGGGGAAGGAGAGCGAAGAGGAAATTCCCTCTTTCTTTTTTCCTTTTTTTTTCAAAAAATTGTCAGATTGGGGCAGAAAAAATGAACATTGAAAAGCACCTCTCAGTTCCACTCTGTAAATTCGGGAATTACTCTCAATTCAATGTATCCTATTTCATCGAGCTCTGGAAAGAAATTCACTGATGGGGAAAATATCATTATTACACAGGGAATCGTTTGCTTTGCCACTATCGGTTGTGCTAACAGCACCTCCCAAAACAATGTTAGGATCTAACTTTTCAGCCAGGTTTCTTCTGGAAGTGCTAAAACAGGTTCTCTTTAGACATATGAGTGCTGTCTGTCCGTGAGGCTTCCCAGAGACAGACAGACAGTGGTCAAATTGTGTCACAAAATGTGCAATTCTGCCAAGCAGGCATAAAAGGCATCTTGGTGGCAAAGCCCATGGTTTGCTCTCCAAGCTGTCACTGGATGCTGGAACAGCCCTCACTGCACTTTTATTTCCTCTCTGCCCAAGCTTAAGTCACACACCACCAGAAAAAGTAATATTTGCAAAACTGGGAGGTCCAATGCAGGTCTCCAAAGCAGTTGAGGAAAGTCACTCTCCAAATATCTGAGTCACCCTCTGCTCACCAGCTACCAGCAGGTGCTGCTGCGTGCTCTGCCCCTCGGAGAACCAAATCCCTTCCTGGGCTGTTGCAAGCAGGAGAGGAGCTGGAATCCTTAGTCACCTCTCCGTTAAAGGCCTGCCCTCGCGTCATCGATGAAAGACTTGATCTTCTGCCGTTTTTACAACAGGAACCCTTCTCTCATCACTTCCCAACATGCCACAGCAGGACAGAGCTGTGGCCCATCCTCTCATATTTGCTGTTCCAAGGCACAGAGGGCTCTTTCAGAGGCACAGTCCCATTTGGGATTTCTTTCTTTGACTCTGTCCAACAGCCATCTGTTGTGCTCTCTTTGTTGTCCCATAGCAGGACACAGGAAATCTCACTTCTCCCAGCCACAGGTGCACAGTGACCAGTAGCTACCTCTTCCCTAATTTTTTTTTTTGCTTGGCCCTGTGGTTAGAGTAGCTAAGCCTCACTTGGGTCCCTGGCAAGTCCCGTGGCCTCCTTGACAGAGAATTGTCTCATGGATTGTCCGTAAGAGCAAGGACGGGCAGCCTCCAGCACAGCACCTACGCTGTGTGTTGGCTTCTCCCTTTGCAGATGAGTTTCTGAAATCTCAACCAAATGCCTGAGTTGTTCCTCGTGTTTTGAAGAGGAACTGGTGTGTTTACACGCCCAGAGATGTTGACAGGCATTGATTCATCTCAAGAGTCAATATGTGCCTTCCAAGGATGGTTGGTAGAGGTTATTAAGGCACCTACCATCAAAAGGTTGGTGTCTGTATCTAGGGCGAAAGCAGTGGGGATTAGACTGAAAAGATTCAATATTCTGGTCAGCATTCCTGGGGAACTGGGGACTGCTGGTATCTTGCTGAAGATTTTCCTTCAGGGCATGAGATTTCCAGTACTTTCCCCTCTCACATTTTAGCCCCCACAACTCCTCTATTCTCATAGCAGAAGAGCTGAAGCAATGGGGAACCCAAGACTGGTCCCACACCCCACAGGAATGAGGATCCAGATCTTGAAGAGGCTGAGAGACAGGACAATATTGCTTGTAATGATTATGGTGCTGCTTGTTCTCAGCACACCCACACTGTTGCCAATAAGCCAACAGGAAGAAAAATGCCCCCGGGTTGCCTGAGTCCCTTCCTCCCAACCACTTTTGGGTTTTAAGCATGTAACTAAATTAGGTCCTGAAAGATGTGTAATTTCAACATACTCACCCTAAACATGCACAAGATACAGCATCCACAAGAGCTGGAACTGAATCTATTCAAGCATTTCTCACAACATTCAAACTCAAGAGAACAGCCCAGGAGACTGATCTCCATCTCTGCAGTGAGGCTGTGGGTGGATGTGTTTTCATTAAGCAATCCAAGCCCTCACAGATCTACAGACCCTTTTACACTTCCCCTTGATTTTGATATTTTTTGCCCAACTCATCAAAGTTTTCCCTTAGTTAGAGACAAGGGAGCAGAGAAGGAAAACCCAGCCCCTCTGTGATTCTTCAGGACCTGCTGAGGTTCCCCCAGGGTCTAGTTCATAGGTTCTTCTCATTATCAAGAGGTTTTGCCCACCCCTGCAGCTGACTAAGGCTTGGCTTGTCCAGGGAGGCAGCAGCCATGGTTAGCTGGAAATAAGAAAGGGAATAATTTCTCCTACACACTCAGAGACCACACTCTGACCTGGTGAGTAAAAGGCAATTTATGGGCACTTGGGAGAACTGTGTGGAGACCACCTTATCCTGAGGCAGAATCAGAGCCATGCTGTGGGTGGGAGCTGGAAGAAAAGTCAGAGGGGAGTGGGAGAAGAACACAGCAGGAAGAAAAAGAGAGGGTGAAAGATTCATAAAATCGTTTAAAAAGATCTTTCTTACTCCCTCTTTGCTGACTATTGGCACTGCAGACTGGACACAGGCTCTTGGCACAGCTCAGTCTCTGGGACACACACAACAGGGACCTACCCCGTGCACTGCACACTCTGCAGTCCTCCCACACACAAAACCTCTCCAGGGCCCTCTCTGGGTTTATTTCAGCTTGGAAATCCACCACACCTCTGATATCATCCCCCACTGGGGCTTGAATTCATTTCAAGCTGACTGGTCCAGCACAAGAAACATTATTTTTATATGTATGAGGTATATCTATGGTTCATAAAACACCACACAGGACTGAAGTGGCTGGAGACTGAGTGATAAACTGAGGCCAAGTATTTATACAATTGGTTCCGAAAAGGGATTTTTATTGATTGAATGCATCATTTTTTCCCATTATACTGTTGGGGCTACTTATGTCAACTCTGCTGCATAGGCTGAGGCTCCACATATTGCACAGAACTCAAACAGAGAGACCAGGAGGAAAATTAAGAGGCAAACCAATTAATACAACCAGTCTTGTGTTTATTAGATGCCTTTTGAAATTACTGCTTGTTGCCTTTAAAAAAAGACTCGAAGCTCAGTCGCTGAAAGTCTGTGAAACCCTCACAGTCTAGGAGTGAATTGTTAGTTTTTCTTGCATGGAAACTCTGTAAAACATTTGCTTCATGGCAATTGATGAAGCATTTCAGCATGTCTATTTTATCATCACACAGAAAGAATCCAAGAACATTTTACTGCCCACTAGAGCCTTTGTCCATAAGAAGTGAGTGTTTTGTTCCAGCAATGATAAAGACCTCCTGTATAGCTCTTGTCTAGGACTGCGCTTTGAACTTTAAAATTAACCGGTGCTGGTAAACAGGAAACACCAGATTAGAGTTTAGCTCGCATTAAATTGTCCTCTTGCCTTTTTTTGTTGTTGTTTTTATGTTTTAGGCAGGGACAAATAAAATGTTGCATCAAAGCTGAGGCCACAAATTGTTTATTTATTGGGGGTATTTTGCACTTTACATTGCAAGCTGCTGCAACTGAAAGAAATGGGTTGGCACGAAAAGGGGAGGAGGAGTGAGAGCTATAATGGAAGAAATGTTACCCAATAATTAAAATTCAGTGGTACTGTAAATCCTAATGGAAACAACAATGTGTCTTTGTGTACAATTAACTCTGGGCTCCAGTTCATGATAAAAATTCTAGTTTGCAAAAAGCCTTGACCTCAATACCGAGAGCTCAACAGAGGTTCACAGATCTGGCTTAAAAAAAAAAAAAAACTTTCACAGAGGGGGAACAAATAATAGCTGGACTTGGTCCCCTAAATATGCTCCAATTATTCAGGGTGGTTGAAGATAAGATACAGGAGAAGTACCAAGGGGAAAATAGTCCCATAGCTCACAAAAAAGTACAAAGTGCTGCTTGATGTCTAGAGTGAAAATTCACCCTCCCCCCCTTGTTATCCCAATCTTACATTCTGCAGGGCACCCTGTGTGTTAAAGTCCTAGAAAATCTTTATTATTATTAGTTTAATACTTTTTAAAATGTTAACAAAGCAGACAAAACTAGTTGTTCATTACAGTGAGTGACTGACAGGGAAACACGAAGGACTATTCATTAAATAATTACTACTTTTAGGCAGAAAAAGTTACTGCGCTTAAAAGGGGAAAAACAGTGCAAAATCAAATTGTCTATTCTTTTTTTGGTGGGTGTGTGTGGAGGGAGTAATGTCTCATGGAAAAGACAGTTCTACAAATGTCAATCAGTTTGACAAGCAATTATCAGCCTCAAGGAAAGGACGCAGACTGTGGGTAGAGCCCCTCGGAGCAGAGTAGCTCAGGTGCTGTGCCAGGTGATGGTGGGCAGAGCGGGACTTGTCCAGAAGAGCAGATCTATAGCTTATCTGCAAGCCTGTAGAAACAGAATCAAACCTCATAACACTTCCTAATCAACTATAGCTACTTTTGTAGAGGATGTATTTTTTGTTTCCCACCACTTCTAAAAACGGAAGGACTACATAAAGCTTTATGGGCAGAAAATTAATTCAAAAAGGTGTTTTGGAAATATTTTTTGCCAGAACTCAGACAGACTAGATTCATGCTTGGACTTGGGGTGTTTCTCTGCAGCAGTGAATCCAGCAGCTGTAGCAGATGCTTCCTCCAAAGAGGGTGAGAAACGGGATTGTCAAAAACATTTAAGTGTCTGAAGCCCTCAGATCCAAATGCAATTATAGAATCATAGAATTATTTAGCTTGGAAAAGACCTCGAAGATTATTGAGTCCAACTGTTAACCCAGTACTGCCAAGCCCACCACTAAAACATGGTCCCAAGTGTCATATCTGTTTTTTGAACACTTGTTTGCTGCTGAATCCCCTTGATTGTCCCCACATAGGCATCCACATTTTTTTTGCCATTATTAAAATCGTGCAAGAATCAATTTTTAAGCACCTGAGGGATAAAATATCAGAAATGCCTCCTTCACATCCTTGCACTGGAAAGTAGAGAAAGGCTCTCCACTTGCCTGGCATCATTTATCAGTAACAAAGTGCTCAAGAAAGGGAGCTGTGAGTTGCTTCTGAGAGTAACTTACAGCCCCTTTAAACGAGAGCTGTCTGTGCTCAGATGTTTGATTGCAGGGCTATTTAGGAGGTGCTTAAAATACAGATAAAGCAGAGAGATGTGATCTCTATACTTGTGGAAAGCTATAAAAAGAAACAATTCTGCACTTCAACCACTATCTTCTGATCCTTAACCAGAGGTAGGTTTGGGAAGGAGCTTGCTTGTGTACACTGCAGAGTGTTAGCTCTTGGCATCAGGTCAGTTCCAGAAGGAACAGAGCAGAAGTAGCTGCTTGTGGTAGAAAGCAAAGAAAGCTTAAAATGAGCGCAAGTGTGGGAAAATAGCACTTTCATGCAAATAATCTTTACAGTGAAAAACTCCATCTGCTCTGGCCCTGTGTATTTGAACTTATTTTATATTGTGCTGGAGCATGCAGATTCCCTGGGAAATTGCTTAAAAACAGAAGTCCCAGGGTTTTGTGTGCCTATATATCCTTGGCATGTCACTTAACTCTGTTCTCACCTCAGCCATGAAACACCGCTGCAGTTGGTGGGATTCCTCAGGAGAATCATTTCCAAGGAGAAATGGCATTGGCATTTGGTCCATTTTAGGCAGAGCGGGAACATGTGCACTCACGTCCCAGACGGCTGAGCACGCTGAGAGCTGGTGACAACAGTGACAACCAATGCCATAAGTCTTGCTGATCCCAGTGGGGCAACAGCAAGTCCTTAATCCCCGTGTTGTTTCCAAGCTTCCTGTTTTGAAATTGCCATAATTAAATTCTAAAGACTGAGAAAGCACCAAATGAGTTGCCAAGTTTATGTCAAGCTTTATCAGCTGATCTCATCATAATCTGGTAAATAGCATATCATGAACATCAAATCTAATTAAATCCTCTTGAGATACGGGTTAAAAAACAGACACAAACAAGAATCAAACATTTAAAACCTGCTGCTGTACAATCAGAATTAATCCACAGGGAGAAGTGAATTTCGTTGAAATCTGGACAAATAAGCCTTCTATGTTTTCCTTTCCCCGGTGGCTCACAGTCCCTCTGGCACACACAATCAGAAGGAAAATGCAGTTAACTGGGGTTTTATTTTCAACACAGATTGCATGAAATGCACCTCTAAAGTCTGACTTTTGAAGTAGAATACAGGATGGGGCAGAGGATACATATTTAATTTGTATTATATATATTTATCTCCAATATTCTCAGCAGTACTTTCGGTGCTGTCCACATGTAAGAGAATGCTGTCTTGCCATAGGATGCACAATGAAAAAATCTCTACTGTGGACTCAAAAAGGCAGCAGTGATGTTGTTGTTCTTAAGTCAGTCTCTTGATCATTACATTATCTGCCAGGCCCCTTTCGAAACACCTCTAATGCACCATAGGTGTCTGTGTGTGTGCACAAGCCCTCAGGGCTACACCTATGCTGCTAGTAAATTAAACAGTGGCAGGTAATATTCCCAGGCATTGGAATTTGATAGTCTACGTTGTTAGATTCCTAGAACCTGCCCTGGCACATTTTTGACCTGAATCAATTAGCGTTCTCCCACACATGTCCCAGGAATTTAGGAGTTAGCACAGCCAGAGACCATTCCCAAGAGATGCCGTGACTTCAGTCGCCGTGTGTGGTGACAAGAGGAGCTTGATACTATGGACACGGCTCATTCCAGGTCAGGGGGCCTCGTGGCCAGAGAACAGCTCTAACTACACCTAATTTTCTAGTCAGAGCTGTTGCCTCTGTGCAGGTCTTAGCCTACATCTGCTCTGTACTTAATTTGGATACATCATAAGAGTGCTCTACCCTGAGCAGATCACGTCAGAGCTGTGTGAAAGGGCACCTCAGGACTTTGTCTGCTGGGTGACTTTATGAACCACAGCTTTCCTACACACAGGCAGGAGCTGCTCTCAAATCCAACCTTTCCAATAAGTTCCATTAGGTTACAGCAGAGTGGGATGTGGTCTATGGGCTTCTTTGTTCCCACCCTTCTTTCTTGATGTGAACTAGCACATCCCTGGTCTCTCTGATAATCAGCAAGAAGTTGATGTTTGCACCTCTTGCAGTCCTTTAAAGGACTCATTCAGAAGAGCATGAATTCAGAACAAGCAGTATAATTTCACACTAGAAAAAAAAAAGCTGTCTTTTCACCTCCAGGATTAAAATGAAAATCAAAGCTCGGAACAGATTTGCCTCAAATGAAGAGAACAGCCCCTCTGGTGTGGATTCACCCCACCCAGCTTTATGTGTCTGAAATAAAACTTCACCTTCTCAAGGCTTCCTCTGCAGCCAAAGGACACCAGAAGGTGTTCAGTTCATCTCAGACCTAACTTGTGATTCCACAAATACAAGGAGCATAGGCCAACAGTAATCATCATTTCAGCATTTTAAATTAATGTCTTTTGCTTGCAAACCTGCAGTGCTTCTTGATCTGTACACTTTTTACATTGCCTTTCAATAGCTTTTTACAAGCCTCACCAACATTTTTCTGTATTTTCACAGAAAATTAACCAGTTGTGTGCCTGTCAACAATTGCAAATACTATCAGAGTTACTGACCTGATTCAAAATGAAGTTTCTGTTCTCATGATAAAAACCCCTACGTTTCATACCACTTAGGTCACTCTGACTGAGAAAGTGAAGCAGACCCCTTGCAGAGCAACTGCTCATCATAAATGGTTCATTCCCATATCTGTAGTCTCCCCTAAAGCAATGTTGACCGGCCCCACTACTTACTAACATCAGGACTATCACCAGAGTTGGATGCTGGACTAAGGAATTCTTCTCCTGTACAGGCTTTAATACCACGATTGAGTCTGTTGTGATCATTCAGAAACTCATAGCAAAGATGGATGGATGGATGGATGGATGGATGGATGGATGGATGGATGGATGGATGGATGGATGGATGGATGGATGGATGGATGGATGGATGATGGATAAGGGCACAAGAATAGCCACTTAAATTTGCATCCCCACCAAGAAGCAGCTGCAAGGGACCTGCTGCTTCCAGTCATACAGGGGAATGTATCCCAGACACTTGTATTGCAGTACTACAGCCCACTTAAATATCATTGTGATATGGATTTAAATCAAGCAAACTGCAGTTTGTACCTGTGGCATTTAAAATATGCCTAAAACAGGATTTTTCTTCCCCGCTCACTGACTCCATTCCTTAAAATAAATTTATTTGTGTTGCAGAATCTGAATTTACCTGTCTTTGGAAATGCTTTAGTACAGGATGATGTGCAAAAGTGGCAATTTGTGATACTTGGGCATTTTGTAATACTGTGACTTTCCTGGTCCTGTTCTTCCTCCCTCTCCACATACCATTTGCACTGCCAGTCACCCCTACAGCACAGCCTGTGTTTTGGCAGGCTGTGTCCTCAAAGACCACCCATCATTCCCAGTGTCTCCATTAGGATGGTGCACCTTTAGTTCACCCCCTTTTCCATGAGGTCTGCAGTCCAACAGGCAAAGGCAGCTTCAAAAGGAGACCTTGCCAAGCTTATTTACAGAGAGCTAATGACAGAGAAACAATGGCTACAAGGAAGGGAAGAAAATCAATTCACCCGGTCATTTGGCAAGGAAGGAATACACATTTCCCTTCTTTCCAAGGTTTTGCTTTGGGTCCAGAGGGAAAGGTCTGCTGTGTTCAGTGGAAATAATACTACTTATGTAGCTGAGTATAAAAAGAGCCAGAAAAGCCAGTGATCTGTGATGTCTCTAAAGCAAGATAATATTTAACAGCTTTAAAAGGTAAGAAACTTTAATCTTTGAAGGCCAGCGATAGCAAACTGTATTATCTGTCAGTGCTATTATTAATAGTAAAAAATACCAGTAACACCTTGACAAATTCCAAGCACAGCTGATGATCCACCTTAGCTGATCACTTTTTTTCTAATTGGGTCTTACAGCTTTTGGGCTGAGTCAATGTGTCAGTCAGGATGAAGTTGTTTATCAGGTATGCATCCATTCCTTCACCCCCTTCAGCTGCCATCAATTTGCTATCAAGACAAAGGCATAGGATGAAAACTGTACCTTGACACTTCTTAATTTGTTGCAGCTTTGATGCTGGAACAGTTATTTTGTCTTCAAGAGTCTTTTTCTCAAACACACTGCTCCTCCTTGCCAGTGATGCCTTAGTACGTGGACGTATGTTTGGTACTTAAGAGGCACGTTCCAAGTGCATCAACGACTTTTGAATCTTATTTGTACAGCCAGTTGTTGGTGATAAAATCTTTCTGCTCAATGTACAGGACCTTTTTCTTCTTTGCAAGTGATTACATTTCTGCCTAACACTTTGGTGGGTCTCCACATTTGGAAAAAACACCGATCAATGCTGAAGTTATACCCAAGCAGTGGATTTTCTCTTTGGGCATTGGAGGCGATGCCCTTTTTCAGATGCACTTGCTGAAACTGAGACTTTCCAACTGTTCCTGCAAGGATCCACTGACTGAAGCTACTTTGCTTTGTGAACACAAACTCAATGTGGCACCCGAGGCAGTGTTTGCTTCCCTTTCACTTTCCTTACCTGTGGAAGCACCCTTGGGGCTGGTTGTGGGTGATCCTGGTTGTATCCTCAGCCTGCTTATCCCTGGCACTCCATGTTCTGCCTTGCAGCCCCTCATATGACCCGTGTAGGGTGGGCACAACAGCCTTGGGCCCCTCCTGCAAGGGACCAGATGGGACTTGCCAGCTCACACAGCCTGGGTTAAGTTCTGGCTGCCTTTAAAGAAGATACCAGCATGAGGTGCTTGGCTTCAGGCTGTCCTTGTGCTAGTCTTATCTTAGCTAGATGTAGATAAAGCCTTTGGCCCAAGGTGGAGCAGCATTTGCTTCCCTTGGATACCCTGGAGAGATTCACAGGAGACAGAAACATCCTGGAGAAGAGCACAGCTGCTCACCTCTCATGCCCACCTAGAAGTGAAGTACCTGTGATGTACTGGTTAGAGTCACCTACTAGGTGATTAAGGAAAGTCATAACTTAGAGATCTGACTAATACAGTCGAGAGATCTTACTTCAGCTTCACAAGGTACAGCTCTAAAGACTCAATATAAAACTTTTTAAATGGAATTGTAGAAGACTGCTGACTGCTATGCAGATGACAAAATGGATTTGAATGACTGGTTTGGGACACATTAAGGTTCTTTGCAAGAAGCTGTTGTATCTTGTTAGCTGACATCTCATGGCTGTTTCTCTGTTGTGGCCACTGGGAGCTTCACACAGGTCGCAAGGACCTACCACTGACAGCCCTGTTCTAAGAACAGATTCCATTTGGGCTAAAGACTCAGGCAGGAATCCAAGGCATGGCCCAGGGTTCATCCTGGGTGAGCATGGCAGTAGATGGCAGCAGTGCACATCACCCCTAATGCTCATGGAACCACGGTGGTCCTGCTTGACTTTGGCCATTTCCCAAGGAACAAGACCAATCAAGGTACAAGAACAACCATAACCATGCTCCAGAATTCCCAAAACCACTCTGCCATTTGATGCAATTATTTTTTTCCACACAGACCTCAACATTTCCCAAAACTGGAGCCAAGACCCTGTTCTCCAGTGCTGAGCACCTCTGGTGATGCCTGAGCTTTTGGGTGTGCATCAGCAATCACAAGAGTGGATAAAACCTCTGTAATTGAATGTTCCCTCTATGCTCACATGATGCTGAGCACTCCTGGATGCAGGGACTCATTTTGGACTCTGCCTGGAGAGCTGAGCTTTTGTGAAGTAAATGAAAAGGCAGCAGCCAGGGAACTACCAAGGGCCACCAATGTAAATGCAAACACAGCTCCAGGCTGAAAACCAAAGGACAGGGAAATGAAAAGCAAAGCTGATGAGCCATCCTCAGTATTAGCACTCGTGGTTTGCTTTCCCCTCCCAAGAAGATTTAAGGCCTCAGTGACAGCTCTCAATCTCACCTCCCCTGCAACAGGGGGTTGGCTAAAGTAGTGTGTGAGGATGGCAAGAGGGATTTCCTTTTGCTTTTTTAAGGAATTAAAGAAGATCCTGTATCTTTAACCTTCAGGATAACCTTGTTTCAGTCTGGTTCTCATTGCTGGACTGCTCCTTGATGAGCTTTTTATGCCTGACTAATTAGTACACTGAAGGGAAGTGGGGGCTGCTCTGTTTAGCAGCTTGTGCCTCCTTCTGACTAATCCACCACCCATCTCTACAGCTCCAGAGGGTCTGCAGTTGCCTCTTTCATGCCTCTGGTGTGAGGTTTCATTACCTCTTTCTGCTTTTTGATTGCATGCTTCCTATTGATTTAGCCACATTTATTGAGGGCTAGCTGGAGACCAGTTTAATTTGAGTTTGTAGATTTTATTTCTCCACAAAATTTTTCAAAGAAAAAGAAAATGCAGATGCAGGAGTGAATGGTTCAGATTTATGGAGCATTATCTTTCGAAGAGCCACTTTTACAATGTTATTGATGACAAGAAATCATAATTTTTTAGGAAGATAACTTTGCATACACCATTATTGCCAGTGTGTGTGCAATCAAGAGAAAAGCACTTTTGTGGTCCTTTAATTTTTAGAAATATGAACCCATAATAATACAAGTTATGCTAAATTATTTTGTGTCCCAGTTTTCCCCGGGGGCCGTCAGGGAGGAAATACTGACCCTCTTGGTAAATCACTTTCAGCTCTGACAATAAAAAGTATTGGATAAAAGCAAAGCAGTATTATAGGGGATAAAAATTAAGGCAGCTTTCTGCTCAAATACTTTTTTTGGCTAAAACAGGAAAAAGTAAAACTACAATGCAGATATAAGTGTACAAAAAAAAGTCTTTGGCTGCTGGAGTCAGGGAAGGTGGTGGCTCAGTCACTTTGTCACTCTCTAGGAGTTATGGGGCAGTCAGGTCCAATTCATGGAGAAGAAACGGTGTGTGAGTGCCCTCGAGACATCTTGTGCAGCCTGCACACCCCTGTGGGACCAGCCATGCCCTTGGTGCTGCCCTCTCACCTTTCCTCTCTGCAGGTCAGGTGAGGGCTTTGCGCTGGATGGAGCAGGAGTTAATGACTTGATGTAGATACGCCCGGGTGAGGTTCTGCAGGCTCGCCAAGGGGGCAGGCAAGGTGAGCAACAGTCCCTCCTGATCACTCCCGATGAGTCAATGAGCTTAATGCTAGCCTGAGGGTGTGCCTGATACCCGAGTTTCAGGTGCTGACAGGAGGGGAACAAATCTGGGTTTGGGGAAAAAAAAAAAAAAAAAAAAAGGAAAATCTTCTTTCTGGGACTGTAACCCCACAGTTACAGCAGGGCCCCTCCAGGCTGTTGGTAGCCAGTTTGGGTGGTGCCCAATCTCTTTTCAGGCTGCTTCTGAGCTTTGGTGATGCTGCTGTGTCCTCAGCAGAACTCCACAGGAGCTGCAAAGTGGCACTTCTGTATTCCAGGGAAAAGCCTACTCCATGGCACCATCCTCAGTGCTCAGGTGCTTTCCTGAGTGTATGGTGTGTTAAATTCAGAACTCACAGAGTAACTAAACTCTCAGAGAGCCAAATTCTCCTTCCTGTTGTAATTCCAGGCTTGGAGCTGTGGAAAATGGTCAGGAAAGGACTCGGAGGGGCATGTAGTCCACCTCAGCTCCCAAGGCAGGATCAGGTCATCTTATGGGGATCCTTTTTTGTCTAACCTGCTCTCAAAACCATCTGGGGATAAAAATCCACACCCTCCCTGGGTGATCTCTTCTGGTGCTCACCTGGGCTTGACTCACAGAGTGGTGAATTCCCCCAGTGTGATGCAAGGAGAGGTTGTATAGAAAATATTCCTTTTACGGGACGCACGGTAAAAAAAATCGGAGCTAATACATGAGTATCTCACCTGTCTGGTATTCAGACACTCAGTGACCCTGGATGACCCAGACCAGGCACTTTAGCTGTAAATAACTTCACAAAGTAACCAGAAATCTGCTCCTCTGTTTTTGAAAACTCTTCCAAAGCCTGCTTTGGTAGATTGCATTTCAAAATAGCGTCCTACTGGTTCAGTGACACATGTACCCTATTTCACCAGAGAGAAGGTCAGTGCTCGGCCAACCCAGCTGGAGAAGCTTTAGTTCAGTTTAACTTTGTTAAGGGAGAATTGAACAGCTCATTTTGAGTATCTTTTACCTCCAAAGTACATGACTCAACCTGCATTTTTTCCTGTGGTAAAATCCTGCTCCTTCTGGAGAAGCTGGACTGGGCAGACCCCTGGAAACTTTCTGCTGCACTGGAAGGCAGGAGGGTGCTGAACTTTCCCAGACTCTGCTGAAATATGGAGCATGTTGTGGAAGCAGAGGAGCACCACGAAACAAGATGCTCGTGGTTTTCCATCCTCTTACCTTGGGTTACTCTGACACGTGGCCCAGTGAAGAGTGACATGAACTGGGGTGCAAGGAGCACTTCCCCTATCAGGAATTCCTCTGCTACCAGCAAATAATAACTATCTCTCCAAAATATCAGTCCTGAGCCACTGCCTGTTGCTGAGGGAATGTAAATGCCACTGCACAGGGGATGGCTGAGACACTACAGCACAGCCTGTGTTTCTGCCATGAGGAGAGGCACAGCACAGAGCCTGGAAACATCTGGGAGCCTCCTCCACATGGACAGACCTAGAGGGCTTGGTTCCGGCCTTGCCCAGCAAAACTCGGGGTTCAAGGAGGCACAAAAATCCATTAATGGGACAGTGTAGCACATGTAAGCTAAAAAACAACCACTACACACACTGCAGAGGAATAAAGGGGTCATGGAGGATGTTGGGCTAAAAATTTCAGCAGCATCTCTTTAAAGAACAGCAGCGAGCTGGTGCCTGTGGAGTGCTCCAGGAGCCCCATCAGGCCACATTAGCAACGGCATGAAACTTCCTTTTGCAATGTATTTACTCAATGAACTCCAGAGCTCTAGCACTGAACAGAAGAACATGTACAGAGCGGAACAGATGCCTCCTCACCTTTCAAAACAGGGTCAAACACCAAGTTTAGCTCCCAGTGGCTGCACAGGTCACTGCCAGTAAGCACCTCCCAGTTCCCATTTCAGAGGAAGTGAAACGCTTTGGTGGGCTCCGGGACTCCTGATTCCTCTTTGCTCAGAACTCGAAGAATTTTCCTGTCCCCTTCACGTGAGCACTTCCCTCTGTCACAGAGTGACCGTCCACCTCCTGGCCACTGCCCCGGCCACCCACCATGGCCTCGGGCCTGGCTGCAGCAGCAAGCAGGGAAGGAATAACAACCCAAGGAAATTTTTGTCCCCAGGGTCCTACATTCATGTGGCATCTTGGCAGGATGCAGAGAGTGGCTTCTGAACAGCTGATGTCTTAAAGCTCAGCACTGAGGACAGAAATATAAAAACTTACAAGAAAAATGGCATGCAATATGGCTTAGAGCAGCAAAACTACCCATTGTGCAGCCTGGTTAAGCACAGCGAAAGCACATACATGTGTTCAGGGAAGGAGGGAGATTGGGTTTGGATTAAACTGAATTTCCCCTTGACTCCCAGCAGCCAAACTGAAAAATAAATTATTCACCAAGGCTTATTCCCAAAGAAGCCCTGCAGGACTGTAGGCCCAGGCCACTGCCCAGGTGTATACTATCTAGAGCTCAATTTGATGGCACTTTGCTATCGAGAGGAAACAAATTAATTTTCCTCCTTTGAAATTGGGAGACACTTGCATTAGGCCATGCATAAAATAAAAATAAGGGGGGTCCTGAAAGAAATTACTGAGAGCAATAAGTATCCCAAGCCATTTCCTGCTGAGAGCTGAAGGAAACAGAGGCTGAGATGAGAAGAAAATGCAATTTTATTCCCCCTTTAAACTAAAAGTCTTATTAAAACCAACCCTTTGAGGCTGAGCATTGCTCTCTGTGAGTCAGGGATGTTTTCTGGGTGTTGAGGGGAGAGGAAAGCAAACACCTCACAGTCGGTGCCCTCCTGAGGCGACAGCATCACCTCTGAAATGTGCAGGAGGAACAGTCCAAAGAGATTACCTGGGTCTGAACAGAGCAAAAGAGGCTCACAGGACCTGCTCTGGGCAGCTTCCCGTGGTGGAAGCTGTGCATGAGAACCCTCCTGCTGCAGTTCAGAACATCCAGAGACCATTAAAATATTCAACTTGAAAGTTTGGGGATCAAATTAGTGATCTGCTGTGAAAAGTATACAGATTTTTGTAAAGAAGATGCTGCTGCTCTAAATTTAAAAAAAAAAATAAATTCCCAGCGAGTGAGACAAGAGGAGCAACTCCCCTCCTGCCTTGTAGCCAGACACAAGGTAATGTTTTCTTTCTGACTAAAACTAAACCATTACAGGAAAAATGTCGCTTATCAGGAAGTTTGCTGGAGGTTTTGACAGTCCAGCAGTGATTTCTCCAGGGATAACCTGCTCCCTCGTCCTTTGCTGGAGGCGGCAGATGTAGGCAGCCGCCCTGCCCTCTCCCCTGTCTGCCTTGCGGCTTGGTTTGGAGTCACAAAGGGTAAAAAATAGCCTAAGAAATGTGTGCAGGTCTTATCCTGCCTCTTCTTTTCCCTGTCAGGGTTATCAGCCCCACGCTTTTGTCATCACCAGTAAAAAGGGGCAGATCCTGACCCCATCAGAGCCCTGGTGCCAGTGCCAGGGCAGCTGTGGGGAGCCCGGTGTCACACTGGTGCCACACTCCCATAGGAGACAGAGGGATAATGGGGTTGCAGCAGGAATGGTTTGCTCAGGGAGTAGCATCCCTGTAAGACCTCCCATAGTTTAATAGACATATTTGGTGACAGTTTTAATTTGGGAAGATATCTGCAAAAACAGGAAAGGAAAAAAGGAGGTTGGTTTCATTTTGCTACGTATCTCCTTAAACGAGGGTATTTTTGATCAGCTTTCCAATGTTAATGCCCTATTAGTGGTGAGGCAAGATCTGACAAAACTGTAATAATACTTTTCTCATTAATAGTCTTAAAGCACTCAAATAATTTCTATCATAAGTCAATGAAATTAAATTAAATATACAAAGAGAAATTGTGGGTCAAGCTCTCTGGAGTTTGGGTCATTGCTAATAATGTAGCCAGATTAAAAAACCTTAAAGTTCACATAAAGTGAAAGGACAGGCAGAGCTTTACCAGAGTTAGGAAACTGCCGAGTGCTGAAGGAAGGGAACAAAGTGAAAACCAGACAGTGAATCATCATCACTCGTGTGTGCAAAACCCGACTGGGAATTCAGGCAGGGCCTCTTGTTTTGCTTCGCCCATCCCTTTTATTCTTTTTGCAGGTTATTAATACTTGTGCTAAGCAGCTGTTTGAGGTGTCCCAGATGGGAACTTCTCTCCAAGACTACCTACAGCATTTTTCTTTCCCTGTAACCTCTCCCAGTGTCCCTCCACTCAATCTTCACTGCAGCATTGCAGGACAAGGAGGTGTTTGGCTGAGCAGGGCTTGCTGAGGTCACTTGGAGTCTTTGCTGACCTGACAGGCTCTGATTGACATCCTTGCTCTAGCTTGACATTAAGACACAGTTTTAAAGATGGAATCGAATATTAAAGGATACATTTAAAAAATGTAGAAGGGGAGAAAATGGGTAGGAAGATTAAACCAGATAATTTTCTCTAAGGGATGTTTTGTGCTTCTAGATCTTTTAAAAAGGAGGGATAACATTGGCAAAAGATATTTGCTGGCTGGCAGGCAGAAAGCAGAGTAGAAGACTTGAGAGTAACCTGTCTAAAAAAGGCATGATCTTTTTACCTTTTTTATTTTGGCAGACTAGGCTATAAATTGCAAGCAGCATTTCTGTCTCATTGATTGCATTTGCAGTGGGTTTGCCCAGAAGTAGCAGACTAGCTGGGAGTTAAATCACAGGAAATCAGAAGCCACCAAGGCAAGGGAGGATAAGAACCTGCTGCACTCCAGGACAGGTCAGAATGGGGTTTGTGGTGATGGTGAGTGCTCAGGATGAGTCCCGACCTGCAGCTGCACAGGCAACCCCAGCAAACCATCTCAGAACCTCATCCCCAGCCTCAGCTCAGTGCCTGGACCTGCCTGGCAGGCTGGGGGGGACCCTCACCTGCAGAGCATCTGCCAGCAGACCCCAGGGATGGGGTAAGGAGCAGTCCCAGCAGCAGCAGCAGAACCTGGAGGGGTAGAAAACGCCCATTATCTCCCAGTCTGCCTTTAGCACAGCCCACTTAAACACCTGTAATTTTCTGAAGACACAGACAGGTTACTGCACTCTTCATGAGTACTGCTTCTGGCAAAACCAAAATAAACCAAAGAAAAAAAACCCAAACCCAACTTTACTTTAAATTTAACCCTCTCTGACAGGCATCATATTTTTAGAAGCACTTACCCCCATGTTAATACTTCCTGGATGTGCTCAAACACCATCTGATGTTGCATTGAGACAAATTAGTGAAGATGGAGGCTCATAAATCCTGAGGAACTACAAAACTAATTAAATGCCTGTGTGATGTACTTGTGTGCAGAGCAATGGTTTGCAGGTCTGTGTTTTCCAGATACCCCAAACGAGCTGTGCTTGCTGCAGGGGCCAAGGAATGGCTCTTGCTTTCCCAGGTCCTGCCACATCTGGGGCTCTGGGGAGCCTGGCACAGGCAGCTTCAGGAGGCACCATGCCAGGATGCCATCACCTTGTTTCCTTCTCAGCACAGCTGTGTTTGCTGGGATCAGCAGCACGCCAGGGCTCTGTCACACCCCATCCTCCTTGGTCTCAGCAAATCCTCTGCCCATCCGTGAGTGCTCCACTGACAGGATGCAGATGGCCCAGAGCTCACTCCCTGCTCCTGTGCCCTTCCTGGTGGCAGAAATGGCCATGAGGGTCACAATGTGTCCTGGGATGTTGGATGTGAGGGCAAAGCTGCCTTTTTCCTCCTTTGGCTCTTCCAGTCACGAAAGACAAGGATCTCGTAGTCCCAGTGCTATGTTCATAAACAGGCTCTGAGTCCTGGACACATCGTGACCCCAGGCTGCTTGGAAGAAGAAAAATGGAAATAACTGAAGAAAAGCTGCTCTTGACTCCCCACATGGTGACTGGTACCGGCAATCAGCATCAATCTGCAAGGGGTTCTTCTCCCATGAGCAGTTCAGAAGTGCTCAGCAGGCACACCTGATCCCACAGGTGTTTGTTCCATGGCTCCTGATTCTTTACAACACTGCATCACTAAATCAAATGCTGCACCTGATTACACAGGTGAGCCTCTCCACACTGGCCAGGGGATGTGCTTGCAGGTGGAGTCAGCCAGGGATGGCTTTGTTTGATGCACTGGGCTCCAGCAAGCCAGCTGAGAATTCTGATTATTCTGAGTAGTTTGCACAGTTATTCTCAGGAATGAGTCAAACAATTAAAGTAAAAACCTTGCACTATTTTTTCCTAATGGAAAACATACTGGTTTAGGTCTCTAAGCCCCTGGCTAGGAACCTTCTTTTTTCCTCTTCAGGGCTGGGTACAACAGAGCCTCCACTGACCTCAGCTGAAGGTGTCTGCACATCATCTTCAATTCAGGCTCCACTTTTGACAGTTCTTAGGCTTAATATGTGCCTCTTGCTGTAAAAATGACTTTTCTCTCTCTGGGAGAATGCAACGAGTTTGAAAAAAATACCCAGAAAAATAAATTTCCGTTTTCCCTTAAGACTTCAGTCTGAAATGTTGTTTTGGAATGGAGAAGCCAGAATGGAAAGGAAGTCCCACACTGAAACCACCAAAATCCTGTAGGATTTAAGGGAGTGGGATGATGTGAGTCGTTCCTGTGGGTGTATGTTTTCCCTGTGCTCCCCTAAGAGCTGACTCCCAGCATGTGCCAGCTCAGGGTGGGGAGCAGAGGGGGAGATGTGACTGACTGTGCCTCCACAATGCACCTCATTGTCTTTTCTTCTCTTACAGCTGTTTTTGTGAGTGTGGGTTTTGAAGGACTCTGCGTGTGGGTTTTGTGTGTGAGGAGATTGCAGGGATTTAAAGGGCTGCATTTGGGGAAAAGCTAAACTCAGCCTCCACGTTTGCATGCTTTGGATTACACACCTAGGTCTTGCCCACTCACTTTGTGTTGGCTACAGTTTTGCTCAGGCAAAAACTCACATGGGAGCATTCAGACTGTCCACATGTGCAAATTGGAGGATTAGCTACCTAACAATTGGTCCAAAAACACAGAATTGGTGATTTACAGGCTCAGCCAAAATAACAGGTCACATTCTCTGATGGAGGAACTTGGCACTGCATTACTGAAATCAGAGGAGCTTTGCAGATTTACACCAGCTGAGGATTTGGGCATAGGTGTTTCCTGAGTGAGAAAAATCCGGAGGGAAAGAACTACTCCATTCGGTTTATTTTTACAGAGCAGAGTCTACAGAAAGTGGTCACTTTGCCAAAGAAGCCGGAATCACCTCACGGCTGTTGGTGCATGAGCAATAATGCCTTAAGGGGATTCACAAATTTGGGCTGTGACAAAATTCTACCTTTCCTGCCAAGAAACGGGAACCACTGCAGTTTAATGTCCTTTTTTCTTTCCCTAAACAGAGGTATAAATGGCATTTTTGTACTTGGAAACTTCAGGCCCACACTTTCACCCTACTAATTGAGACTGCATTCCCAGTTGCAGTAAAGGACCACGTCCCTCATAATTGCACATGAAGCCACACGCGCACGAGCTTTCCCTAACACCACGGTGTCACTGGACTGCCACAAGAAATGTGCTTCCCATGCACTTTGCTTGCTGTATTTCCTTTCTTTCTTAGTGCATCACACAATGTTGAAAGTGTAGGGCAGCCTCTGGGGCTGCCTCATTTATCCAGGGTGTCTCCCCTTCCCTCATGATTCCCACCTTGCTTCAACGACTTGTAGCTGTGGGGTGGGTTGGTGGGATGGAAATGGTTTTGCAGAACCCACGATTACTGGAGTTTGAGACCTACACTTTAAATGTGCCCATAATGTGTCTGTTACTCACTGCTTTGTTTCACTGGGTGTGTCACATGCCATTTTCCCTAAACGAGGAGCTGTTACAAGGCAAGTTTATTCACCCTTGCCGGGTGTTGGAAGATCAAACCACGTGGGGTGACAAGATTACAGACACTTTGCTGGAGGGCTGAAAATACTCTGGAATGGGATGAGAGATGTAACATGTTCACAGAGCCACAACTTGCCAGTGAGAGGAAGGTGGTATTGTTCCAGAGAGTGGAGGAAACCATAACTGGGCAAGGATGAGACGTGTAAGTTACAGGAAATATTAAAATTCAACAAAATCTGCTCTGACACCCAAGCCTCAAATAGCGCTTCTGGGATGGATTAATTATTCAGGCAGAAATCCGCACCCACCCAAGCTTGCTACCTGCAAATCTGCCAAACCCAGCCCAGCACTGCTCCTTCAGATGCACAGCCACCCTTAAAACATTGGTATTAAAATTGTACAGCTCTTTGGAGAGGCTGCTACGGGGGATTGCAGTGTGAACACCCCTGCAAGCAAATCACTGGTTTGGCAGGAGGTCAGGAGGAGCCATGTGCTGGGAGCTCCTGAGAATGTGGACAGCAGAACTGGCTGCAAGGGAAGAGGGGCTGCCCTGGAGAGCCCAGAGCAAAGGGAGCAGAAAAAAGTCAGCTTCATGAAAATCAAACAGGCTGTCCTTGGAGAAGGCTACAAGGAGAAACATGAATTTGCACTCAGTTTCTCAGGGTGTTACAACCCCAGCTCTTCTTGAGAGTCCCTTTCTGAAAATCCTGGAGAGCACTGTCCAATAAAGAATATTACCAAAAAAACCCAGCTTTCCTCTATTTGTGTGTCTCACTTCAGACACACAAACTTTTTTATTTGTAAGGTTAATCTGTTTCCTTTTTTTTTGGAGTTGAGATGAGGTTTTCTTCAAGGTCCAAGTAGGTACCATGTACAGTCCTTTGCCTTCTGCTGCGTGGGCAGCTGCCACCTTCCTAGGAAAGCCTGTTTTAGTAATTTAACTTAAAAATTGCTGGCTATTCAAGAGATATCAGTGAGGACTCTCTCTTGGTCCCTTCCTGTGGCATATTGATGGCTCTTACTGAAGATCTCAGTACAGGGCATTGAGAAGTTGCTAAGTATGGCTAAGACTGGAGATAGTGGTGGAATAAACTTGTGCATCTGCCTGATGCTTTCTCATCTTGCCACGACACACAAATTTGGATTCAGGATCCCCGGAGTCTGAGGCCCAGTTTTTTTAGTTCTGGCCTTAATCTGAGCTCAGATAAGGAGGCTGGGTTGCCCCGAATTGTCCCACAGCAATTTGCAGTAGGAACGGGATCGGTTGTTTCCTTACAAAAACCATGACAACCTGGAAAGGGGAACTCACAGCGTCTGCACACGGGGGAGATTTCAACATCAGACATAGCCCAAGCCTATAGTAAGTAATGAAAGCCAGGGGGGCAGAAGGTCACAGGCTTGTGCAAAAGAGGCGAGAGACACTAAAGAAGGTGGGAATGAGTCTCCAGGTAATGAAAGGTTCAGAAGAGCTGAGATGACAGCAAGCAGAGATGACAAGGAGGGCATGGGAGACTTCAGGATGATTTTACCTCAAACTGCAGGATGAAAACACGAGAGGAAATACAAGAAGAAACATGACACAGGCTCTAGGGAAAAATAAACCAGAGATCCCTATAAGAGATTTAACCCGTGTGTCCCTAACACGCTTACCCACACCTCTGCACTTTGGGGCAGTTCAACCATGAACCCACTTGCACCTTTGCCCTCTGCCCCACTTCTTCTGAAGGATAAAAAGTGTGGAAAAAAAATGAACTGGTAGGAGGAACATTCTGTAAATCATCCAAGCAGAAGTAGAGGTCATAATTTTTCACTTGTATCTTGCTGTTGATAAGAAGGTGATTTCCAAATCAATAGACCCCAAAGAGGGACACTCTAAATGCCTTCAGCAAAATTTTACATGCACAGAGGCAAAGTTGCAGAACTGGGCCCTAAGTGGAATTAAAAATGGTTCAAGCAACAGTATAGAATGTTAAAAAAGCATTTAAGCACCAGTGACAGTATTTTGGGGACATTTGTTGGCAAAACTTAAATATGACCACAAAGAAAGGAAGCATATGCACAGTAAGTCACCTTAATACCACTACTTAATGAGGGGGATTGGGAATTAGGAAGAGCTAGATGGCATAAAATCAGAGCAGGGGAGGATAGAATGAAGAGGTGATGCCTGTTACCTGGAGATAAAGGGGACACAGAAAAAGAAGAAATCATGAGGGTGTCTAGGCAGCTGCAGAAAATCATCCTGCAGAGCAATGTTTGTGGTGAGAGCAGGGAAAGTGCCTGTGTGTGTAGGAGTGCATGAATGAGATGAATCATTTTCAGAAGCAGAGTCCCGTGAGCAGCAGAACCAACGTAGCCCTTGGACATAAAGCTCAGGACTGACTGACTCGATTTATTGATGTCTCACAGGGGATGAGCTCATACAGCAGGTTCAGTGGGAGCACTGACAAAATCATTTTCCTTAATCATTTTCCTGAACTCAGGCACCTCTTTTCCTAAGACTTATAAGCACTTAATATCTTTCAATGCACTGACAAATGGGTTGAAATTGGGTAACAAGTCCAAGGGATATTAGGGAGAAATAGATAACATTCTATAATTTTATTTTTTTAAACCATAGATTTTTTAATTGCATTTATCTAGTAAATTACTATGAGCAAGTTGAAGCTGATGGAGCTTGCTCCCACTTCCACAGCCTCATGGTCTTGGAGAGCTGGGTTATCCTCACCACATGCCATGTGACTATTCAGCCTGTTGTAAATGGTGATGGTACAACCACCTCCATCTCTATGACAAAGGCAATTAAAAAGACTCTGGAAGATTTTATTACCTGGAATAGTTGAAAAATTGCAAGTATTTTAAAGTACTGAACAAAACTTTACTGATGTTAATTATATTTTCAGGCATTTTAGTACTTCTTACTTTTCAGCAAAGGCCAGGAGAGGCATCAAAGCACTGCCACAGTGGTGACTGTCCCCATAACATCCCCACCAGCAGCAGCCAGGAAGTCCTGCTAAAAATTCCATTCTGCTTTTGAGAGTACTCTAGGCTTGAGTACTTTGAGCAAAATCTGTATCTCTGAATGGAATTGCTGAACATTTTAGCCAAGTTTCTCCAAGGACTTTTACATTCAGCTTCAACAAGTCAAAGAATCAAGGCCAGTAAAATCTTATGTCCTGAGGGATGACCAAGAAAAATGTTTCTAGAAGCTTCTAGAAAATACACTTAGCACTGTGATTGAACCCTGAAGAAATTAACCTCAGAAAAGACTGAAAATTAGAGCTCTCTATAGATTTGCTAATTATTCTATGAAATTGAATGGGGAATCTTAAATAGCCGTTAGACTTAAGTATACATTTTCAGATCCATTATAATTACTTCTCATCTACATGAAAGTAATACCCTAAATAGAGAGTGCTGAATGATTGTAAAGGACAGTAAAGTCCCTGTCCAGAGATACTTAGAATCAGTGCAAATATCAAATGGAAGACAGGGGTAAAATAAGCAAGAAAATGAGCATTACTATAGCAGGCAGATGGCTGTGCTGGGTAGAAATGGATCTCTCTTCCTGCAAAATATTTGGGAATTTTAAAATGTTCCCAACCTACATGCAGAGGAAGCCAAATCTTTTCAATATGCTTTGCTGAAACTATTAAAAAAAAACCAAATAACTAAACTGTTTGGTTTTCAGCAACATCAAAAATTATTCCCCAAACTGAAAGAAAAATTTGAAAACACTGGAAATAGCCAGAAGCTGGATGTTTTCTGCTTTAGGTTTCTTTGTTTTTAAGTAACTGGAAAGTTCCTTCCAAAAGAATAGAAAAAGTAAAAATTACTTTATTTTGTTTGTTTGCTTGATTGCAAAATATTTTGTGGGGAAACACTTGTGATTCACTGCTCACCATACTTTGGATTCGAATTGTCAGAGCCTGGGAGCTCCTTTCTGGCTCTATCCAGGTCTCCACTGCTCATTAGCAACTCTGGAAACTCCAGACTAACTCAGTGCAATGTCCTGTGCTTAAAATTAACTTTGTTACCCCATGCCAAGTTTCGAGCAAAGGAGTAGAATAATTTTAATTTTTTTTTTTTTCATCTAAGTGTGGTCAGCCACCTGCCTTGTCTAGATCAAGAAAAGCCTCTTTTTTTTTTTGTGCAGCTGCACTGGGGAAAGGCCGTGTGCCTTTGCACCCTCACATGGGCTGGCCCTGTACCTCTGTGCTCAGCAGACACGAGGGCAAGCAGGGACAGGCTTGTAACAAGCAAGGGCACAGGCAAGTAGATACCCAAAAAAGCAGAGCTGATGTATTTATCATTAACTTGGGGTTTGTAGTAGCTGAGTACAAAATCTGAAGAACCACCCAGCTGTCAAACAATGATTCATTTTCTTATCTTGTCAGACACCAGGAAAGTGTTTCTCTTCAGTGATGAACAAAATAAAACTGCCATGAGAACCACTGCAGTCTTACCTTTCCAAGCAGCCCCTTTCGAATGGTGGATTTGGTGTGTCATTTGTGGGAAGAGTCAGGGTTTGGTCGTCAACTAAATGAGTGAAATCCCTGGGGTTTGGGAGACGGGAGCTACACCACCCTTTGGTTTCACAGGATGTGATTCCAGGGCTTATCCCCAGGATAGAAAATTCAATAAATTAACTGCTCCTCTGAGCAAAGACTCACATACACTTTGGTGATGAGCATGGGAAGGGAGAGGGGAGAGGGGAGAGGGG
>VZRV01001872.1:535464-561863 GCA_013398115.1 Falcunculus frontatus | reverse complement strand
GAGAGGGAGAGGGAGAGGAGGGAGAGGTAGATGAGGGAGAGGGAGAGGGAGAAGGAGAGGGAGAGGGAGAGGGGAGAGGATCTATGGAAAGCCAGTCCTAGGTCTAAAGGCTTGCAGGACAGAGGAACTTGTTAGCTGGTTTGGGACCAAAGGGCTGCATCAGGTCCTGGACATTCACACACAACAAAAAGCTGCCCATGGCATAACTCCAGCTGGCAAAGAATATTTCTTCCATTCCTGCATCATTTTCACTCAAATAAATTGTTGTTAAGCTACGCCTAAAACCTATGAAAATGGCCAGAGGCACTGTATTGACAGCTAAAACAATTCTGTAGGATTATTGACCCATCCTCAAGAATCTTAAAGAGAAACAAAGCCACCAGGAGAGATGTATAGAGCAGCTCAAAGTACAAAATAAATGCATTCAACTCCATTGCTGAGAGCTCCCCCCTGCCCATGAGGGACACTCGTAATGGCCAGAGAGAATCCCGTTGCCTTCAATATTTGTTGATAAGGACACAGTCTGTTTGTTTATTAATATTTAGAAAATGTTATGGCATTTGTACAAGGCAGTATCAGTTTGGCTGCTATAGATCTTGCACAGGCTGACTCCTCTGTTTAACTTTCTATATTCTAAATAGGTCCCATTGACTTTCATGAGTCTGCTTGTAAGTAAAGATAACTTAGAGGATCAAAGCCCTATAAACTGTGTCATTAAATTTTAAGAAGTCAGAAGCTGCACGTTCTCTTCCCCGGCTGTACCAGCATCTCCCATGAGTGCTAATGAGACCAGTTCTCATGTCACTGTTCTCTGGACATCAGAAGACACAGATTTGATCTTAGGTTTGATTGCACAGATGAAAATAAGCAATAACTCATGAAAATCAGTGTAGGTACACATGGCAGTCAGAATAAAGCTGATGAAGTTCACGTTCATGCTGAGAACCCTCCTGAAGTTCAGTTCTCTACTTAAAACTCATGATGCATCTGGTCTATACAGTAAGTTAGTAGAGCTCATTAGAATTGATTCTCCATGTATTTGTCAATAATTCCAGGAGAAGGAAAAGAAGAAAAAAAAAAAACTATGCTGAGATTAACAGAGTGATTCCACTCAGGAATGTGTGGGAAAGATGACTCAGATTTTAGCCAAAGTGACTGTCTCCTCCACACCTTGTAGGAGAGTTTTCCTGGAAATCAGGCAGGGTTTTACTGATAACAAGGTCTCATGAAGTAGGAAGTGAGAAAAGAGAAGTGGGGAGGACTTTGTCTTTCTAGAACCTTTTCAAGCCAGCGCAGAGGTGTGGAAGAGAAGAGGATGAAAGCATCACCCCAACCCTGTGTTCTCACTGCTATCTTCAAAACAAATTAAAAAGATGGAAGCTGCTGAAGAACCCCCAAGACAAAGATTGTTCCAGCAGATGCTCTTTGGCTCTACCTAAAGTGCAGAATGGAGGGCAATTCCCAGCGACTCCAGGACTGGACACTTCTCACCACAAGCACCCCTGGCTGTAGTTTCCACAGCCAGGAGGGATTGAGGGAGCTCTGCTGCATCCCAGCCAGTTCTGCCAATGAGGAGATGGGGGCCAGCCCCACAGGGCATTCCTGGCACCACTCTGCCCTGCAGTTTCTGTGTGACAGCTCAGAGGACGTGATAAACATCCCAGGTGTGACTTCTTGCTTCCCTCCCAAGCTTTTTTGCAAGGTACCATCCAAGATGACCAGCTACTGAGTCACCTCTGCAGCCCTTGGCTGTCACCTCCTTGCAAAGGCACAGCTTTCCCTGCATTCTGTGAGCATTCCTGCAAAAGGGGGTTTTATCCAAATAAAAAAGCCAGAATTTGAAGGAGATGAATGGGAGAGAAGTCAAGAGGCAAATTCATGTCACCACACAGCAAATGCTGCTTTTCAGGACAAGGCAGGGAGTAGCACCTAGTGCTGGTTCCAGGAGCACCAAAACCCCAGGGGACACCTTTTGCTGGGACAAACAGCCCTGGAAAGGTGGATGGTAAAACAAGCATATCCTGGACAGGAGGCACCAATAAATCATTCATGAAAAGGATAGGAAACATCATAGCCAGGGCAAAGAGAATGTTAATTTGCTTTGCAACCTGATCAAATGGAATGGCTGGCCTTGAGGGATGCAGCCATTTTGGGGGTTGATTGCTGCAGTTAATACAGAGCATTAACTTTGCAGCTTTGCTTCAGGCAGAACTTGTCCCAAGTGATCTAAAACTTTCAACGCACTTATTCTATCAGAAGATTTGTGTGTATGTGTGAGACTGCCTAATTAATGAGTTTCTTTTCAATATTAATATGCAGAAAAGTTTACTGCCTCAAAGGTGTGTCAATATATACATTTTTCTGGTTAAAGAAGCTTGCCTTTGGCTATTCTAAAATATAAAAACTATTAATTAAAGTATACAGTGCTTTAGAAAAAAAAAGATATTGAATTGCTGAAATCTTTGGGGAGAATTGCTACAGAATTTATGCCAAATGTCTCAATTAATTGATATGCTAAAATGAGCAACCTGGAGTACTTTAGTAAAGGTTTTTCACAAGGCTTCACCTATTCCTTCCCAACCATCAAAGAATACTGTTGAGTGATTTCAGACCAGGTGGAATCAAGAAAAAACAAATGCACAAACTCCTCCCAAACCTGTTGAGTTGCTCCTTTCCCTGCATAAGGAGCTGCAGGGACCTTTCCCTGCATGGAGCCCTTATGGAGCTGTGCTCTCCCCACCTCAGACCTGTGCCTGGCAGAGGTCAAATGCCACCAGGCTGGTCCTTTCCCAGACATGCTCTGGTTGGTGCCTTCCAAGGCTGGCATGGCCCATCCTGACAAGAGCAGCTCCTTGCAGAGTGCAGCCTGTGCTCAGCAGCGCTTCCCATCCTGTGCCTTGGACCTGGCAGACACCAACAAGGATGGAGAAGTAACATTATTGCTTTCATTTTTGCATATGGGAAACTAGGTATGAATGCAAGACAGGTCTCCAAAGCAATTTCTTCATTATTTTGTCTTGCCTAAAGAGCTTCAAAAACAATTTTCTCCGAGTGATTTTTGTCAGAGGTTATAGAGGAAGCCTCTGGAAAAGCCAAAGGCCAAGAGCTGTGTACAAAGCCAGTATTTTAACTGTATAACTATTCTTTCTCCCCAGTGGGTGCCTGTATAAAATATTTACCAAATGATCCTTCCCCTTCTTAAATTTCCCATAGCATATGATATTATCCTTTCCTACCTGGAAAATCCTGCCATAAACCTCCACCAGTGACTGCTTAATATGCTGAGCACAGCCTTGCAAAGCCCTTCAGAGAGCCCTCCCAGCCTGTCTGGACCCCAAATTACTGCCTGGAGACACTACAGCAAACATTCCAGGAAAGTGGAAGGAAATAAAGTCTCTTATCTTAATCAGTCTGATGAGCTGATGAGGGAAAACAGACAATGTCCATGGAGCAGGGCTGGAGTAAAGGGCAAGAAATTGTGGCTGCTGTAGCAAAATAAACAGCCCATGAGTGTCTTCACACAGTGGGATGCTCGGGAAATTTGGGTGGGTTTCTTCAGCAAAAATCTTCTGGCCAGAAAACTCTTATTTTGCAAATACAGTGCTATTTTTTGAGGGTTTTTTTCCTGAGCAGGTGATTTTTATATTTCATGTGCAGGGTTTCCATAAACACGAGTTGGCTGGTTCCTATGAGGTGATAGAAGTAGTAGCTGGGGCAGAGAGCCTTTGGGCTCCTTTAGTTTCCTGCTTGCTGGGGCTAAAAGAAGGATGGGAGAGAAAGTCAGGAAAAGGAAAAACTGTGAAATACACCTTTTCTTTCTTCCCCAGCTCCCTGTACTTGCAAGGCAAGTCTTCACAACATAAGAGATAAGCAGCTGCTCAATGTAGGAGCAGTAGAGTTAAAAAAAAATCATGTGCTTTATAGATGTTATTTGATCTCTAATAAATACACTGAATATGGGATTTTTGCATGGTGCTTTGATCTCAGGGAAGCATATTCCAGCCGAGTTGCTGCCACCCCTCTAATGAGTGGTGTTGGAGGCCCTACACAAACCGCGGCTGGTAAAAGTGGGGAGGAAGAATGCAAACTCCAGCATCCCTGCTCCAAAGTAGGTCAAGCTCCTCCAAAGGCGATGGCACCACGTCACTGCTCCCGTGGTGGCAGACGCCCGTGCAGGGCGAAGAGCTGCCCGAGCTGCGAGGGCAGGTGAGGTGTGAGGGGGTTCAGAGGCTCCATTGGCACGGCAGAGCAGCTCCATATGGCTCAGCCACGGTCACAGCTCCGGAGCGAGAGCCTTGGCAGCCCAAGCTGAGAGCTGCAAAGGACTGAGACATTGCTACAGCAGATGCCTCATGTCTGGTACAAACCTATCCTGGACACACTTGCAAAATCCAAAACTGCCAGCAGAACAAGAAAAAAAAAAAAAAGGTTTTTTTATTCTAGGGTTGGCACATAACTTGGACCTTGCAAGGCTTTAGAGGCTGCGCTCCAGCTGTATTCAGCTGCAACCACATCCAGGTGCCTTCCAGCCCTGTTCAACAGCGTGACTGCTCACACAGGTACCTCCCTGACTCTACAGGAACAGACACTGCGCTCTCCAGTGAGCTCTGACAGGGTGCCAGGCATTTGGAGAGCCAAGCTGCTTTATCTGCACAGCTCAGAAGACTCCCCACACACATGGGCTTTTTAGGATCAGGAACACCTGTAGGTCTAGGGGAGTCCTAATTCACAGCTGACATGTAAGGTGCTGCAATCACATTACTAATAGACCAGCTAAAACAGAAAAGGAGCCTTTACCTGGTGCCAGCTCCTGTAATAAGGTGTCCTAAGAGCACTTTCTTGCTCTTTCAAGTCATGCACACACAAGTTACTTTACAAAGTGGTCTCTTGTCTGAGCCTCGCAAACTTGTTTTACTTATAAGGTGTCTTAGATTGGAGCAAGGACTGCCAGAGGGGAAGCAGGGTTACATGGGATTGCACCACAGAAACCACCCAGCTGCAGTGGATTGCTCTTTTTGCCATGGGCTGACTTGCTTATGCAGGTTTGCACTGTTATCAAATGTTTATTACGACATGGAAAAAATACTGAGCTGAGCCAGTCCTGTTCTGTGATCTGGATTATCCACTCTCTGCTTCCCAATGGGAGCTTTCTGGAGAGAGTTTTCTATACTAACCAAAGAAACCCTCATCCTGAAAATCCTATCTGTGGTAGAAGACACTGACAGCAACTGTCTTGAAAGAGAGTTTTTCAGGCACCTGGAGCAGGGTGAAAGATGTTATTAGTCTTTCCGCTTGAAGACTCAGATAGGATAGGCCTGAGTGCCAGCCTACAGGCTGTTAGCATCTCTCTAATTCCTCTCTTAACTTGCCAGCTGAGTAAGGGACAGTATTGTGTTTCTGCTTGTTTTCACTTTATTATTTTAAATTTTAGAATGGAATCGGCACACTTGAAACTTTGACAATCTGTCTGCAGGAGATGGGCTGGGATTCAAGGAAGCTGCTTTTAATCCACGCTGCTGGGTGTGGGTTTTCCCCAAATCTCATTTCCTATTGTAGGTTTACATGGCTTCTAACTCCAATTAGCCTTACACAATAAAAACAGGGGGCTGAGTTTCACAGGATGTCTTACAGGGGCATCATAACTCAGCGTTGGGCAAGGCTTTTCTGTCCTCCACGCCTCCCTTCCCTCCAGAAATTGGGATTTTACCTCCTAAAACATGAGCTTTTTTACAAGCAGTTTAAGGGCTCTTCTACTCTCAGGGTTCACCATTTTCAGCTTTTTGCCACATCCATGCTGGCTGGAAACCTTCTTCTCTTAATTAATGCTGGAACTCTGGCATATCCATATGACTCCAAGGTCTAGGGTTTTAAGAAAAATGCCAGGTGTCATGAGACTCCTCATAAAATCATGACAGTTAGCAAGCTGAATACACAAAGAACAGTCTTGTACCCTTTTTTTCTCTAAACTTACTTCTATTTTAGTGTAAGGAATCCTAGAAAGAAAAAGAGAAAAGCGCCCACAAAAGATCCTTGTGTCACGAAGCAAACCCTGGAATAAAAGTCTCGGCTCTGTTCCCCTAAAAAGAGGTAGGCTCTGAAGGTGCAGTCTATCAGACAATACACCAGTTTGTAAAGGTATTGGAAACACTTGTTGGAAAAGCCAGAAGCTGCCAGTTGAAAACCAAGGGTTTAAAATGTGAAGGATCAAAATACAGCAACATTAAACGCTTAAAAAAGGAGGGTAAAATTGAACAAAGAATCTGGGCTGTGACTGGTTGTCCTCCAGTAATTCTGAAACCTGGCTAAACACAGAAAGAGAGGCCCTGAAACTTCTGCTGGACAGAACTGGGGTTTATAACTTGAAATGATGATGCTGGATGTTTGACTTTTCATTACAAGCAGATTATCAATGTTTTCTCAGCACTGGTGTGTCACGGAATTGAAACCACTATTATGAAGAACAATGTCATTTTGTAAGCTGTGAAATGTCTGTGGCAGCAAAGTCTGCGAGGACTCTCCCCACACAGGGACCTGCTACGGTTCATCCCCATCCATGGAATATTGCAGGTGCCTGTGGAGGAAGGTGGGATATTGTCCTGTTTGTTATCATTTCCAGGAATAAACTCCTCCATTCACCAGGGATGCTTGGAGAACTGTTAAATTGTCTTTGGGTTTTGGTTTTTCATTTTTCCCATTGACAATAACTTTTTCAACATCACAGACCTCTGTGGCCAATTTAATCCTGGTCATCCTGCTCCTCTGACTGCTGGGGCTGATCTAGAGCCCAGCTACCGTGGGGCCAACCCTCTTAGCAAGGTTCTTCTTCAAGGGAAAGAGCTGTTAACCCAAATTACTTGGCAGCTCTAAGAAATTCTAGCAGGTAATTTTTGCAGTGCTGTCAGTCACTCTCAGCCCCCGTGGCTGCACTAGTTGCTCTGAATAACTACAGTAGCTCTGATCATGAATTACTGTGATTTGTCAGCAGTAATATAAACCCAGGGAGGGTTTTGATGCTTTTGCCAGCAACGTGTGAAAGAAAATATTTGAGTGAAGTTGTCTAAGCCAGGTTGGGTAGAGAAAAGGGGGTTTAAAAAGCCAACCTGATCTGCCCAGATTTATTTCATACAGTGGTGAAACCAGCCTACTGCCTGGATTTAAGACCAGTGGATATATTTAGTCTTCTTGAATAACTCCTGATGGGTGTTGGACTTCTTCCCCCTGGAAATTATAATACAATTCTGCCTACCATCTAAATAATGCAACAACCTACTGCAATATCTCTTTTCTTGGAGCAATTGTGTATAACACTGGGAAAAACAAAGCATGTTTCTGAAAACAAAAATGTCCTTCTGACAAGAATTGCTACAATTTGGACAGTGGGAGTTTTTCCACTGCTGGAGAACAGAGCAATACCACATGGAGCAGGAGACAGGGAATCCACACTGGTCCTTAAGTTTCAGATCCTGACTTCTCTGCTGAACCATGCAGAAATTTAATGTTAAAGAGCTATCCAGAGCCCTTCCAAGGTTACTGCTGGAAAATCTGAATGATGTTTTTCAGGGCCAAGTGGAAGTTCTTGAAGTTTGCTGAGCTTATCTAAAGAAAAAAGTCAGGTAGCTGCAAAGTGAATGATAACAATTTTCATTACTATTATAACTACATATATAGCTATATACATATATAGTAAAGTACATAATTACATAGTGAGTTATATATATAATTACATCTATTTTTTCAATCACCCAGGTGTTAGGAAAATTCCTGTTGAAAGTTCTCACATTGCAGTGAGACCTTGAGGAAGGATGACCACTTTTACCTCTGCGTCTCAGGAGCCTCTTGCAGAATTTGGTCCAGTTTTTCCATGGACTCTTTTATAAACCTGTGTCCTCTGGTAAGAGTTTGAAAGGACGGTGCTCCAGTGTGCATTGGACTTTTTTCCTCCTGCATCTGCATATGCTGTGCGACAGGCAAGTGGCTGAAGGTTAATTGTTACTCTAGGATATTATGTTCCTTCTCTCTCTTGTTAATTCTGGGGACGGGGTGGGGAAAGAAAATCCCACCTACTTAAAACCTTGCTGCAAATATCTCGCTGGCTGCTTAAAACAAATAATTGTCTTAAAAGAAAACAAAAAAAAAAGAAAAAGAAAAACAAACAAACAAAAAACCAAACACAGAAAAAGAACCACAAAAAACCCCAAACAAAACCCCAAACAAACAAACAAACACACAAAAAAAACCAAACAAAAAAACAGTCCAAAGGTACTTCTCCTTTATAAAATCTTACATTAAAAAGCCAAAATTTTTACCTGGTGCTTTTGGTCTGCTTGTAGCTGAGAGAATAGGTCCAAATCAGGCATATCTATTACTTTCTTTGCTGAGGCTTTTTTAGTGTTATCGGAGGCTTTATTTCTTTGTCCCCATTAATGTCAGAGTTTCTCTATAGCTTAAACCCCTGTTTAGCAAGGTCAGAATCACTACAAATAACTCCAAGGATGCCAGGAAGGCACGTCGGCAAAAGAGGCATCTTCCAGGGTTTTTTTTGATTCTCCTGAGTAAAGGAGAAGCCCATACTGCTCATTCTACCTGCAAACTTTCGGGATGGAAGGGAGGAGCAGGAAACACGGGAGTGGGAAGAAGAGAGAGCAGGGGGCAGAGGCTGGCTGGAGCTTGGGCTGGCCCACGAGCTCTTTTTTCCACCAGCACTTAGGGACCTGAATGATGCAGCAATTTGGGCTTTTGCTGATCCCCAAAAGTGTTTTCTGCATAGGCTATGGCATAGATGATTCATTTCCAGCCCAGCTGAAAGGGATCAGGGGGGCCAGGGCAGCCAAAGTGGCCGTGGCACCATGCTCCTGGAAGAGGCAGAGCCATTAGGTGCACATTAAGTAACTGATGAACTGCCTGCCAGAACCTGGCGGGTTCATTTCCAGCTCCATCCTTTTAATTCCAGCTTCTCTTTCATCCATGGGAGCCACGGGGGAGTGAATACGTGAGGGTTTCTACCCAATTACTCCTCTCTTTAATGGTGTAGGAATCTGGGGAGCTGCTCGGTACCTACCTGAGGTGGAGGGAATATTCAGCATCCAGGGAGATTTATGCCCGTGACCTTCTGGCTGTGAGGTGGCAGAGCAGCCCATGCTGTGCTACATCTCATATGCATATTCATGGCTCGTTTGTTCACGAAAGAAATGACTGGATTAGAGATGGTTTGAAGGACACTGACCACGGAGTTGAAATACGCTCAAGTTGCTCGCAAATTAGAACTCTGTCATTTTTCATAATAAATTGGCAACCACTGTAAATCCACGTGCACCAGTGTTGTTATTGGAAATGCTATGTATTTTATTGGATTGGGAACATTTTGCAGCTATCAACCTGTCAATTATTTTAGCACAACACCAAGTTTCTCATGATGATGGATGGTGATTCTAAATAATTTTTATAAAGTATTTCTACTTACAGTGGTGTCAGGAAACCTGCCTGCCTGTGAAATATTGTGATTTTTGAAGCACTCACCTGATAACGCTCCTTAATTGTTTAACATTAATCTGTGTGTCAATCAAATGCTTGCAGGCTAATATAGGGAATTTTTTTCCTGAGGTTTTCATAGAGGGGGGGAAATTAAGATCATAGAAAACTGTTGGCAGCATATGAAGGAAGAAGCAATGCCAGACTTGTAACCAACCATGAAAATGCATGTCATGAAGAATTAAAAAAAGATCAACCTTCTTCACTAATGAACTCTACTTTTATTCAGAAGGGAGTTGTTTTCCAACAACATATTTTTTCTTTCTCTCTCTTTCTCCCCACTTCTAACATGTTGAGTGAAAAAAAGGCCCAGTTTTACATGTCTTGAGCAGATTCAAACATCTGTGAATAAATAAGGTGCTAGACATTAGATACCTGTGCTTTAAGTTTCAAAGTCCTTTTCAGAGATTAGTCAAAGATATTATTTCATCCCGCAGAAATGAAAATTAAGTCATATGAAGCTGCTTTAACCAAAAGCACACAGTAAGTTAGAAGCAGAGAATATGAAGCAGTACAATAATGTCCCAAAAGGTCTGGAAGATCAAGTACACCAAAAGATACTACCTCAGACCTAAAAGTGTTGTCCACTTTTGCACACAGGACAAGGAAAGGTCCAGGGACCACAGCACAGCAAGTCCCCTGTTTTGGTGACACTTTGGTGACTCCTTCATCCCTGGCCAAGAAGAGCCACCCCAGAGGCACTGTCTGTGACTGTCCCTGTGATGGGGTTATTGGTGTTGCTGCACCCAGACCTTTCTGTGAGCCTGTGCCAGCACAGAGTCCTTCAGCAGCAGGGAATAAATCCTGTCTCAGGTGGAGCTCAACCCCAGCTCCCTTCTGCTGCTGCTGCTGCTGCTCTTGGCTTTATTGCATCAAGAGGTTTTGGGCCAAAGCCCCATTTACCTGCTTCTGAGATTGGGGTGAAAAAAGATCAAAATATTGCAGTGGTGCACCCTATGGTCCTACAAAGCTCAGCTGTTTGAAGCAGGATGTGCTGGATCTGCAGAGTTCTGGGTCAGCTCCCAGTTTCCATCGCAGTGTGACCCTGGGGACAGCTCTGCCCCTGCCCCTGCCCACTCCCCATCCAGCAGCACTGACCACTCGGAATTCCCAGGGCAGGACTTGACTCTAGGCAGTCTGGCACTATTTATACACCAGGCAGCCTTTTCCAGCCATTAAATTGATTTTATATGTGCAAGCCCGTTTCGGCAATTAAAGCAAAAAACCTTTATAGCTCTTTTGGTTTGAATTGGGCCAGTTTCAAACCCAGGTACTAAAATGGATAAAATTATCTTGAAAAGCAAAGGAATTACACTGTGCTCTGAGCTCCTCTGCATCATGTTATGAAAGACACAAAGATAATATTTGTATAAATTAAAGCTATTGGAGACGTATGGTATTTCAGTTTCTGCTTCATTAAGTTGTCCTCCAGCCCTGAACATCCCCAGATCTATTCTGCAGCACTTTTCTATTTTAAATTTAATCTACCCTGCTGAAGAATGAAAGCTTAAAAGGATATTGCCTCTTTAAATTAAATGTGGAAAAAAATAACAATGGTGGAATTCTTGCTGAAGTGAATGCAATCTATTATATAAGTTCTAGAATTCATAATATTTTCATCTGTCCTTTAGCCTCCTCTCTAGTTCAGCAGTATATTTCTTCACTGTTTCACTAGCACCACAATTACATTTTTTTTCATTGATTGTAAGAGCAGAAGAAGCCACTGTGACCATTTAATCTGATTTCACATGTATAACAGACCCTAGGACATGTCAGGATTAATTCCTAATTTGATTAAAACAACTTTTGGAAAAATATCCAATCCTTTCCCTACAGTTTCCAAGTAAAGGATTAGACCTTTGTAACTCCTCATGAGTTGTTCAAATCACCCATTATTTCAGCTTTATCATGACAAAAAGTTCACTGTTTTGAGGTGTGTATTTAATCTACCTCTAATTTGTAGATATTGAATCATTCTTCTGTGAGATTTTTTTATTTCTCTGTGTGGACTGGATGACAATCAAATCACCACTGAAGCTTCTAATTGGTGGTGAAAATATCAGGACACTGACATTTTCCCTGTAATTCTCATAACTTTTCTCAGAGCCCTATTACCAGCTAAACAACCATGTCACCCATGTTAGCCAGTAAGAGACGAAGCAATGATTTAAATCATGCCCTCATGGGGATTATCCACCCCATTCAGTCCTGTATTGGCATCTGCCTCTTTGCCACATGCAGGATTTTCTCCCAGGGCTGGGCATCCAAAGCTCTCAATCAGAGGCCCCAGCCCCGGCTGCCTGGGGGGCAGAGGGCAGGGACTGGGTTTGGTCCAGCACCCAAAGGGGCCAACAGCCATTCCCAGAGGTGCCTGGCACTGTTACTGCCCTGCTGTGCTCTGGCAAGGCTCTTCTGCTTTGCCCAGAGGAACCTGAGCCAGAGGGAAGGAAAGAGGCTGCAAACCTGCATCTATAGGTGAATGGGCAGCACGCTACAAATGCACTCACTACATAAATGCTGCTGCCACGTCTGGTAGATCTGATGGGAATGCTCTGAGAACACCTCAGCAAATTGAGCCTTAAGCCAGGAGAGGCAGAATAATACCTGATTTTCATGAATGTGAAGTAGATTTAAGCTTGAGAGAGGCAGCAAGCTGCTCCTGGCCATCCCAGGGGCAGAACTCCAGGGGCCTGGAGAACTTTGCTGCTAAAGCTGCTGCTGTCTCCAGCCTGGGAGCTGAAGAGACAGCCTGCTGGGGATTTTATTAATCTAAACAGAAGGCCTAATTTTCCTAGTTTCCATAATAGGTGTTCAACTTCTAGGGTGTTTCTGGCTTGTTAGACCTCTGAAGGACAGCGGATGGGGAATACTGCGAAACATCTCGGAGTTATTGTCCTGCTGGTAGAATAGAGTTCCTCTGTAGACAGGTAAATTCCTAGAAATAGAATTAGGAGAATGTGGGTGGAACAGACACACAAAGAGGTTGTGGGATCTCCACCCCCAGAGGTTTTCAGGACTTACTGAGGCAAAGCCACGGCTGACCCAATCTGGGTTGGCAACAGTCCTGCTTTGAGTGGGAGGCTGGGTGAGAGACCTCCCACCAACACTTCTGTCATGTGGGAGCATGGAGGGACACACTCCGGGAGGGTTTTCCAAAGTCATCTTGGAGTCATCCGCAGGTTTCCTAGTGGAAAGCAGCTCCTCCTGCACTCAGGCTATGAGAGGGCTCTCATGGGTGTTCTCAGTGAGAGTGCCCTGGGAAAAGGCAAGTGCAGGCCAGAGAGGGGGAATTAAACTGTGTCACTGAGAACAGCAATTAAAGAAGCCAATTGAGATTTCAAGGGAAAAGCATGAATCTACAGGGTATATTAGTTAATTAAAACAGAAGCATCATCTCCAGGCCTCTTTCATTCACAGAAAGCTGCTGTTTCTTGCTGAAGGCATATTGAACTGGCGACAGTAGCTCAAGACAACTGTGGTTGCTTTTGGAATGAAGTTGTTAGTTCAGAAGAGGAACACACCCCTTCCCTGGAGTCCCAAGTTCTTGGCTGGAGGAGATTCCAGCCCTGCTGTACTGCGTGTTCAGGGTGGAGCAAAGTGATTCAAGCAAAGGCAGATACTGGTTACAGCTTAATTGCTGCTGCAGTGTATCTCTTCCCTGAGTTCAGCTACCCCCTGGCAGAGGCACCTAACCCCCCTTGGAGGCTGTGGTCAACCTCTAGCCCCAGCAAAGTCCAATGTACAAATTCCCACAGACTCTGTTCTCCCAGGAATGTGGTTGTGTTTTATGCACAACAGGGCCTTCACTGCATTTCTTCTGCACCCCCTTTGGATCACAGTGGCAGGTTCACTGACCACATCCATTTGCTGGTCAGCTCTGAACTATCTCTGAGTGGGGCTGTTCTCCCACAGATAATGTTTGTGAAAGGGAATACATGACAGGAGGACTTGAGTGGATTTTGGGTCCACTGCTGCTGGAGCCGACGGGTAACAAAGCAAAACACCAGAAAAAGCTTTACATTCAAAGTTGTTTTGTTTTGGTTTTAACTGAGGGAGGGTTTTTCCTCCCACTTAATGAAAAAGCTCTTTTCCTTGCCATAACCAAGAAAGGAGGCTGCAGCACTTGGCAAACAAACTTCTTTTAAGTGCATTTGCTGGAAATGTTTATACTTTCCTCTTGACAACTGTCTTGAATATACCGAGCGTTGCACTGTACCTTGCATAATTCTGACACGGGAACAAAGTCCTTGTGGAGGAGGTGGCAGTGTCATTCCTTGGGACTTTTTTTTCTTTTTATATCTGTCACTTGTTGTAATCAAAGGCAATATCTTGTTTTGGAAAATATTTTCCTGCTCTCCAGGGATTCTCTTCCTCCTCTGGTTGAATTTAACAACAGGAGGAGAACATCTTTTCAGGGAGTGAAGAGGAGGTGGGGAACTCCATAAGAGCAGGGAAATCACCACTACCTTCCATGCAAACTGGCAGATGTTTAACAAGGGGTTCTCTGCCTTCCTCCAAAACTCCCCTTCTGCAGCATGTTGCCTGGAAACCCTCGGCTTCTTCCCCTTTCACATTTAATTACTGCAAATTGCTGAAAACTTTATCTAAACTCCTATCAGACAGACAAATCACCATTTGATTAAGGCAGACAAATGGTCCTAAGCAATTCGAAAAGCTGATCTCTGCTTGCTTTGGGGTTTTGGAGGGTTTTTTCCCTTATTGTCAGGATTCAACCCAGCATTTCCCAAGCTGAGTAACAGGAATCTGAGCTAATTCAGGAAGGGCCTTGCTCTCTGATTTTGTATATGACTAGAAGATAAGAAAGGATGTAGACAGAGATTAGCATAAGAGACTTGTTAAATGAATATGAATGGGTCCTCTGGCAGCTAAACAGATGGTGGTTGCTCGCTGGCCCCTGCGAAATGGTGCTGCTGGTGGGGTTATCCTTAGAGAGGGGTGTCCCCGTTACAGCCTGGCTTCTCTTCTGCAAGCCTCCGAAGAGAGGCGGTGAAACACAACCCATACGGGGCAGGATTTACTCTTTGCCCCCAGCCTCTGCCTCTGCAGCTGGAGGTGGGGATGACACATGGCGTGGGGAGGGAGCCGGAGGGCAGTAACCCGTCATCTCGGTGCCATGCTAATGCCGGGGTTAACTCCGAGGGTGTCGCACGGCGGTGGTGCCGGGGCTGGCACGGCTCCCTGACACATCCACACAGGTGTGGCTTCGCAGCACTCAGGTTCCCAGAGCAGAGCCTGCAGCCTGTGCCCAGTTCCTACACGGAGCAGGAGACGTGCGGGTGCCTCCCAGTGCAAAGATCCACCCCACGGAGACAGCAGCACCTCTGACGGGAAGAGCAAAATGAAAGGAGGTCTGAAACCCTCTCTCTCACACGAGGGAGTCAAATGAGAAGCTGAGTGCGAACCAGGGCCGAGCCCCAGAGTTTGATTCTGGTTGTCTTTTGTGAAGGAGTTTCATCAAAGGCCGTGAGATGCACACTCTGAGCATCATTTGTAGTCTGGCCCCCAGGACCTTCTCAGCTTGGGGAACAGGCTGCACCGTGAAGCTGCTGGGAACAATTCAATCTGTTGTGACTGGAGTCTCCAATTTAGAGAGGCTGGACAAAGCAGAAAGACTAAATCACCCAGATAACTTCTAGCAAGAATAGTCTCCCCCAGGTCAGGAATGCAGGCAAACCTGACCCGAGGGCTAGCTGCCCTCAAGGCTGGCTTTTATTATTATTTTTTCCCTCTGACAAACGCCTGGCTGCTGATTCCACTGCTACCCAGTTTTCACTGCCTCTGCAAAGAGCAACGAGCTACAGAGGCCCCAAAGAGTTAACTCAGACTGAAGACAAGAAGCAAAACAGCACCCTAGAGCCAGGCTTTTCCCCCCTGCTTGTGAGAATCCCTGTTCCCATACAGCTCTGCACACTTGCAGCTCTCCCAGTTAACAGGTTGTTTGTCTTTCAGTGGATCGGAGGGAGTCTGTGTAAACCTCCATGCAACTGACTTTAATTACCTGCCAAACCTGCACCAGGGCATAAGCCCACATATTGTATGTGACATTACCAGTAGAGCAAGTACTGGAATGCAGGGGCTAGAATAATTTGACAGCTAACATAAAGCACCGTGATTTATATTTTGGTTATATTGAGATTTTTTTCCCCCTCTTTGAGCACTCATATAAATATTTACTTGGATCCTAGGACCTTGCTTAACCCTCACAGTGCCATGTTTCATCTTCTTCCTTTTTTCTTTTTTTCCGGTATTTTTGTTTTTCGGCAGCTACTCCAAAAATGCCTTTCATTTTAAAACACAGAAGATTTCAACCAAAAATAACTTCACCTTTAAACTGTTTCATCTGTAAACAATGTGATTCAGTAATCTTGATATATTTACTGTAGACTTCAATTGAAAACAGATTATGGCAATGGGTTTCTTTTAAAAGATACATGACTTTTTAGTAGGAACATTGGGTTTAGACTCTGAAGCAGACATCAGCTGATGCCTCTGCTTTGTTTTAAATTTTACCCAAGCTATTTCATTAATTATTGAGCTGAGTAACATGACTATAAGGTCTGTTTATTTCAAATTTAAACTTCTCTGCTATTTAAGGATTCTTTTTCTCTTGTGTCACCCCATGGTTTTCGTCTCCACGAGGCAGGACAGAAATCACTGCATAAGAGAGTTCTGACAATACTGCAAGTCAGAAAGCCATAGACTTTATTATCATTGTTATTATCATGATTCCTGTCTGTCTATCTGACTTGAGCATGAGTCACTTATTATGTAGCCCCAGAGGCTCACAGGAATTTTCTTAATACCCTGCTCTTTCGGGTGCCTGACTTGAGGAAAGTGAGTATCTAGAAATACCTTTTCAAAACCATTTTCTGCTAACGAACACCCTTGCTGCCCCTTTCATCCATCTGTGGAGTGGGTTAACCTGTCGCTGCACAAAACCAGTGCTGGCCCTGATCAATTTGTGCTCTTCAGCCCTTGAGATCCACATGTGCTCTCACAGAGCAGTGCAGCCCTGCCACTGCAATACCCAGAATAAAACACTTGATCCAGAGGTCAAGGCTGACATAAAAATAAGGATGGCCTGTGTCAGGAGGAGTTTAGCAGTCCTCTCTTTTTGGTGTCCTGAGTGCACTCAGTTTATGAGCCTCAGCCACTCTGCAGACTGGAGCTGGCATTACCACTGCAATTGCACTAACACGACATGTGGAGCTGGATGTCATTGGACAATGAGCCAGAGGGGGACCAGACTGAGGAGAAATGTAAAAGCTTTCCTTAAGGACTGCATGAGCAGAGATTTCAGACTCAAAACCCTTTTTTCCCTGTAATTGTTGGCTACCTTGAATAGGGGGAAAATGCAGATTTGGAAGCTGTGAGGGCCTGTGTCAGCTCAGAGGCCTGTTTATAATTATACGTTCTCTTTCTCATGTTTGCAGAAGCTTTAGGTAATAAGTGCACCACAGCACAGGAGCAAGGAAGAAGCAGTTAGCTGAAGAGCAAGGGACAGGTTTATTGCCCTCTGTAATTTCTTTTGTGAATGGGCTCCCTGAACCAGCAGGAAAGTTTCGGCTCCATTCCATAGTAAATAAAACAGGATCCATGGACACACAGTATTAGAGGGGCTTGTGCTGCCTTCCCACCTTGCTGTTTATTCCCTGGTGATCAGTGATTCTGCCCTGTGCTCCAGCTGTGTGATGAGAGGACATGCAGAGGAGCTTGTCAGGCTGAGCCCTGCTGTCAGTCTGCAGCTCACCTTGGCCAGGTCACCATAACCCTGTGAAAGGTCAGTGGCTTCCTTTAATAAATTATGAATTTCTACTGGAGAAGGAGTAAGTACTGTTTGTTTTTCTTAATGCAGGTTTCAGGTGCTTGGCACCGATTTCTTGCCACACTTATTTCAGAAAAAAAATCATGTTGACCACAGTGCCCTTGTCACCATGTGTTTAATATCCTTTATAAAGCCAGGAGCACCTTTCTGGAAACAAATGAAGTCTCATTAGTGGGAAGTCAAGGCTAAAGCAGAATCAGATCTTTATACTTTATCGGAGGGAGGTTGCAGGCTTCGACAGACAAACAGAGGCTCAAGCAATGCCCATCTATTTGCAATACACGTGTGTTATTGCAATACTGGATGAAAACATCCCAGTTTAGAAATGATCCCAGCGTTCTATTTGTGTGGACACGTCCCAGTATCTCCTAGCATTGCAGTAAAAGCCAGAGTCTGCAGAGAGGGTACTGTTAAGATGGTGCATTAGAGCAGCACAGTGACATTGGCAGTGGAGTTTTCTCTGATAAAAACCTTCATCCACTGCCTCCAACAACGAGGGAAAAGGCAGAAGAAATAAGTTTGAGATGTTTCTTTAAAGAAAGCACTAAACTTGGTAAAAGGACACAGCTTTGCTACCTTGCTCTCTGCCCCTCATGCCTCAGGATATCATAAATTTTTGATACCAATAAAACAGAATTTTTGATGAGCTGCTATTTTGCATTAAAGCAACTTTACATGCAAAGATTGCATAATAGGAAGTAAAATTGAATTTTGCCTCAGAACAAGTTCTTATTATTAATTTAAGTGTTTTTTATATATTTTAGCAGCAGCTTATCATTCTATATATTTAATTTCTTTCAAGTGAGAACACTTAGCATTGGTTTCCTTGTCTAAACAAATCTTTTAAGAGAACACATGTATAAAGTGGAAATGCAGTGTTTTGAATCTGTGCCTTAAGACAAACAGTGAAACTTTAAAAGGGGAAATAAAAAATGTCAGAGGACAACTATCTCTAAAACCTACCAGCAGGCTCCTTGGGACAGGAAAACGTGTCACTTTCTCTACATGGAATAATTTTTTCCCCTCTTTACTGCAGTGTTTATTCTAACCATATTGTGGCAAAACTGTAAATACAATGAGCCCCCATTGGAGCGATTCTGTTTAAGGCAAAGGATTTGCAGTACCTTAGGTCTCAAGTATACCACAGTCCATTTCCTAACACTTCCACCGTGATGCACAGGACCAGCTCACAAATATAAATTGGCTCTTCCCTGTCCTGGATGCATTAGCAAGAAAACGTTTTGCAGCACTTCATGCTGCATTCAGAATTTACTACTGAAAACCACCATTTAAAAAACAAAAAAAGGCAGAGCGTGTAAGGTTTTTTAACCCCCCTCTTCTTGTTCTTCTTCTTGCATGAAACAGAAGTCCAGTGTGGGATCCTATCAGACCACTGCATGCAACATTACTGAGCACACCATGCAGGATTATGCAATAAGCTATTTACAGTGTGTGTGTGTGTACCCACATAACTTCAGACTTAATGCAACCCTAATGGAGTGAAACATTACGATTTAAAAGGGAAAAAAGAAAGGATTGAAACTTGTCCAAATAAAGATTAAAAAAAATTAAATAGAAAAGAGACCCCGGGAGCCGAGGCAGGGGAGGATGCTGGCAGCGGCAGGCGCGCGGCCGGCGGAATGCAGCGGGTTCTCCGCTGAACCTGCGCACGGCGCTGCGCGGCCGCGGAGCCAGAGAGGGATCTGCGAGCGCTGTGGATGTTTTATCTGTCCTCCCCGAAACCCGACACCCCCAGCCCCGAAGAGCTTCCCTGACCTTGGTCTGTCAATCACCGGCACCGAGCAGCCTGCGAGAGCCAGGCGGGCACTGCGCCAGCCCGAGGGAGAATGGGGAAGGGGGGCGGGGGGGAGAAAAAAAAAAATTAAACCCTAAACCAGCTGGGAACAGTTATCTCGCAAGCCCTGTCTCATCCTTATAACACATCTCGCCTGCCCACCTCAATACGGAGCAACTCATCTGCCGGCCGGCAGCAGCGCTCAGCATCTCTGGAAAGTCTTAGAGTGATGTTTCTATCTTTAGTTCAAAACGTCTTTTTAGTCTTAGATGTCTCTGTTTTGGAATTAAAGACAATCGGCTTAATACACTCTCCTGGAGGGGAGGAGGGAAGGGAATATTGAGAGGAGTCTATTAAACGCTTGGCAGCGATAGTCTGTAAGCTCTGTGTCAGTAAATGGGGGGAGAGGGGGGGGCTGTTGCCAATTGTGTTTCCTGTCTGAGTGTCTCGTTCGGTTCTGGGAGCAGCCGTAGCCGGTCGTCACCTCTGTCCCGGCGGGGGGTGCGGAGCTCGCTCCGGCTGTTAGCAATAGCTCTTACAAAACTGCGAAATCAAACAAAATAATATGATTTTCGCTGAGGGGACTCGTCCTCCTGCACTAAATGAGATCACATAGCGAACGGTCGTCCGGCAGCCAAATTTAGCGGTGCAAACCTTGGGCACTTCTCCATCACACGCCCCAACCTTCCCCGGGGTGCAGGGCAGCCGCCGGCCCCCGCCGGGCTGCTCTCGGGGGTCTCCCATCCCTGGCAAAGGCTCCGCCGCTTCTGCTCCCAGCGCATCACAGAGCCCCCGAACCCCCTGCTCCGGCCGAGAGTGCACGGGCCCGTCCGGGTCCCAGTCCGGGTCTGGTCCTGTCTCGCTGCCGCCCCGACCCCATCCTCTCCGAGGTTTCGAAGCGAGACTCAGGGTGAGGGCCTCTACACCCGGCTTTTGAGGAGAAAATTTGCAGCTCTGGAGAGCGCCGAGGGCGCGTGCCGGGTCCCCTGTCCGGTTCCCGGAGCGGGAGGTGGTCAGCGCTCGGCCCCTCCGAGCCGGGCCAGCAGCTGCCGCCTCCGGCCTCCTGCGAGCCCGGGGGAAGCCCAGGCCGGCTGGAGCTGCAGCACCTCCCGGCCGCGGAGCTGAACCCCGGCCCCGGTCAGGGGGTGCGTGGGGACAAGTGGCGCAAGGGACGGACAGAGGAGCCACCGGCGAAGCAGCACGTCGGGAGCGGGGGGAGAAGAGGGGCTTGGGCAGGATGCACGCTCTGTCCCCCGCAGCTGACAGCAGCTTCTCCGCGCTCCGGGGCAAGCGGAGAGCCCCGGGCGGGCGGCCCCGAGCTGACCCGCTCAGCTCCCCGCTGCCGGGGGAGCACCCCGCGGACAGGCCGGTCCCAGGAGGAAAAAGAGGGAAAAGAGGAGTTTTCCCTTCGCTTCAAGTAGCTGCTCTCCGTGGTGCCCCTGTCTCAGGCGTCAGCCCTTCGCCGATCGGTGATGAACGGCGAGAGATCAAAGCCGATACCCGTGGATGGCAATAGGCGAGCGGAGGGGAGGGGGTCACCCCTCGCTGATGGGGCTCCCCCAGGGGTACAGGCAGCGGGGCACAGGCAGGCGCTGCCTGCCCCGGTACCCGCGGGACTGCCTGGCCCCGGGGCCGCTGCTGCTGCCGTCAGGGCAGAGCCTGCCCAGCCGCAGGCCGGGACGAGCACAAGCGCGGCTGGGTTTTGGTCCCTCGGTGTGTCCAAGCCCCCTCGGAGCCGCCTGTGCGGACAGAGGAGCAGACCCGACCCCCGGCTGGGAGGGAGGGACGGACCCGCGGCCCGGACCCTGCTCCTCGCAGCGCCCGTGGGGCCGAGCACGGCCGGTCCCGGTGCCACCGACTCGGGCTGTGCCACGGTGGGACTCGGTTGCCTTTTTCTTTTCTTTTAAAAGGAATAAATTAAAGCCCAGGAGCGTTGCCGGGCCAGCAGAGCCCCGGCCGCCCGGGCCGTGCCGCGGGGCTGCCCCGCCGCTGACACCGTTCTGTGGTGGGAATCTGGAGGGCTTTTCTAAGGCCTGTTTTTCCTACTTTTTTTTTTGTTGTTGTTGTTCAATTAGCCCTAGTGATTTATTCAATGCATGCATGAGGGGACATTAATATGCGGTGGCAGTTCCCACAAACAATATTCCTCTCAGGCTTTCTGCAGCCATAGCGTTTACTGGCAAGGGGGGAGGCTATACAGGGAAAGCCAGGCTCTCCCAGCCTTTTCCTCTGCAAACTTCTGTCCCCCCTTGGCAGGGCAGCAGGGTACGAGCTTGTTCTCCGGGCCTGACTCATGTAGCCGGGGGGTTGGGACGGGCCCCGGCCCCTTCCAAGCTCCCCTAGCTCAGTGGCTGGCCCAGCTGGCCCTGACAAGGCAGGGAATTGGAATTTAAGAGGGGTGTTTGGTTTAAGTTGCTATATTTGCTTTTAATTTATTTTTTTCCACATTCTGTCCTTAACGAGTTTGTTCTCCAAACGCGCTTTATGCCATCCCTGCAAAGAACAGCGCGCTGCTGATGGGACGAGGAGCAGGGCAAAGAGAACCTATTTTTTCTGATTGTGTGATACCTTGGATTTTAAGAGGGGTTTAAAGTTCAACACCGCTTTCACACTTTGAGAGCAGCAGCGTTCAGACACGCTCCGACCCGGCTCTGGGAGTCCCTTTCCCGCACCCAGGCAAGGACCGGGGGCGATTTTTAACCTCCTCCTCATTCAACTTAGGGAGCTGTGTGGTTATTCTGCATTGAGAGCAGCTGATGGATGGTGGTGGGGTTGCGAGGTGCTGAGCGCTGCGGGGTGGCAGGGAGAGATCTTTCCCCTCCACCACATGCATCTAACGAGTCTTCGGGAGAAAAAAAATAATAAAAAAAAAAAACCAACCCCAAAACAGAATAAATACAGTGTGCAGATGGAGAGAGGAAAAATTAATGGGTAGCCCGGATCCCAAAGGAGCTGGGGAAAGGACAGACTTGTCCAAGTCCTCTCGTTTTCTAATGAAAAAAAAAAAAAAAAAAAAAGAAAAGAAAAAAATACAAAAAAGGAAAGTGCCTGCCCTTGGTGCTTCCCCGCTCTCCCAGCCCGGGGGTGGCTGAGGCCGGACAGTCCCGCTGCCGGCGGAGGCAGCGGAGGGCAGAGGGACCCCCCCGGCAGAGCCGGACCCGGTGCGGGGCTCCCGCCGCTCCGCTGCCCCCGCAGGGGTTGGGGTGATGCTCCCCCTGCCCCGGGCGAGCTCCGACCCAAGCAGAGGAGGGTGAAGGCTGAGAGCTCCCACCCTGCGAGCAGCAGCGTTCCCGAGTGGGCAAAGACGCTCCGCGCCCCCCCGGGCCGCAGCCCCCCCCCCAAGCCCGGCGCCGGCAGCAGCGGGAGGACAGGGACGGGGCCACAACTTTTCCCTTCTTTGCTTTTTTTTTTTTTTTCGGAACACGCGACGTCAGAGAAGCAGGTCCCTCCAAGAAATGCCATTTCAATGATTTTAATAAGCAAAATAGGAAACAATTTTAATAACCAAAAACAGAAACCAGTCTGAATAAAACTACAATAGACCAGGTTTTTTAATATTTTTCATATCATAAGCAGGATTTGAAATTGATCCCTTCAGAACTTTACATGAAATAAAAACAATTTTTTTCCGCTGCTGCAATGTTTTGATTTCAACACAGTTGAATCAGTAAAAACCAAAGATCGTTTTCTGATGCATGACTAATATCCACAATATTTAAAACTGCAAGCACCATGCTGTTCATTACAATCTTGTTATTACTGTTAATTTATAAACTAATACAAACTTAAAATGCATCCGGCCAGCAGTGCCAGCTATCCTAAAAGGAAACTAAAAAATAAGTTTTCATTTTGGTATTTTTGTCAGTGCAACGTAAATCCTTTTACTGACCTGCAGGAGGAAAAAAAAAAAAAGTAATAAAAACACCCATAAGACTCCAAACTACTACTACTATACAACTGCAAATAAATTTTGGCTGAAACTTTCACTCGCTGCATAGGGAAGCAGAGAAGCAGATTACAAATCATTGCAAAAGAATACACTTAAAAGTTGCAGTATGTCTTCCTAAAAAAAGTTTTAAATTTATATGCTTTCCCAGCCCACTCATCAGCTGCTGCCATTGAGAAACCCAACTTCAGTGGCGACACGGAGCCCTCGGTGCTATCGCAACTTGACTCGTAACGAGGAGGGTTTGGGGTTGTTTTTTCTCTTTATTTACCGAAAATCTAGGGGCAGTTGTTTTTTAAATGGAACTGGTATCTCGTCCGTCCTTCGCTTCCTGAGTGTACAATCAGAAGGGAAACTATCTGGCCAAGCCTAACCACTCAGGCTGGGAATTGTCCTGGAGGAAAGAGCTTCGCTGCCACTTTAAGGCATGGAGTAGGTTCTAGTGACCGAGGAGGGTTTTTCCCTGTTAAGTTTAGGTTTGTCAATGCCATTCAGGCGTTTTTGCTTCTGCCCCAACAAACAAAAACCAAAATGAAAACTAACAAAAAAAAAAAACAACTTAAAAGTGCACCAGATATACAAAGTTGGTTTTTTTCTAATGCAAAATGCCCATAACTTTTTTTTCTTTAAGTATCTCTTTAACACCAAACAAACCGTATAACCAGCCTGCTGAAATGTTATTTTGTTTTTTGTGTATTTTTCTCCTGTACGGTTTGAAGTAGCAGATATTTACAAGCTAACAACCATAAAAGAAAACAAGAGCAAAACCAACGAACAAAACTGCACAAGCAGTAAAAAGTTCGATAACTTGTGATGCTTTTCTTATTGATGAAACAAAACAACAACAGAAATCTATGATCGATGATCAACATGCTATAGTTAAACAAGAAAATGGTACAAAATAGAAATTATTACCATACATGTCCAGCATGCAGGATTAATATTTTTAATGCAGATTTTCGTATTTTTCTATATAATCAAGCAGGCAATAAAACTGATGAGTTTTTTTTTCTTTCTTTCATTCTTTCTTTTCTTAGATTGAATGTCCCATCTGAGTCCTGTAACTTATTTCTCAAAGCAGGCAATATATGAAGAGTTTGCATATATTGTCCTTTTTATTTATTCTCTTTTTCCAAGCAGGTAAATTGTGCATGAGATGGTGCTGTATATGTCCTCTCTCTTTCCAAGCAGGCAGTATGTTATAGATGGCTTGTTCATTGTCCTTTTTTTTATTATTATTCTTTTAAAGTCCATCTCGCTCTGCAAGCAAGCGATCTATAAAACGCTTCACTTGTCCTTTTCTCCTTTGCCTCTGTCTCTCTCTCTATCTTGCACACGAAAGTCAAAAAGTTGCACTTTACCTCTCCCATCCCCACCCCCAGCCTACTTTTCCCACAGCTACTCTAGAAGACTGGATGCTGCAAAAAAAAAAAAAAAAAAAAATCAAGTCTCTATTTTTCTCTCCTTCTTTCTCTCTAGTCAAGCAGACGGATGGATGGAGATGTCAGAGGAGGATGGGAGCGGGGGGAAAGGTGACAGGGGTCAGGTTTGGGGGGTGGGGGGTTTTTGTTTGTTTTTTAATTATTTTTGTTAAGCACTCACATGAAGAACTCAGGGGAAGACGGGTTGTCACTGGTGGAGCCGGCCTCTCTGAAGCCATTGCTGGCAAGTTTCTCACACTTGAGCTTGTAGGCGTCTCTCTCTCTGGCGAGCCGGGTCACTTCTTGCTTGAGCTGTTCCACCTGCTGAATGAGCTGGGTCTTTTCGTTCTCCAGGTGGTGTTTCTGCTGGACACGTTTATACCTGCAGGACTGGGCATAGCCCCTGTTCTTCAAGGTCCTCCTCTTCTGCTTGAGGCGGATCACCTCATCTTTGGTGAAGCCTCGGAGGTGCCTGTTGAGCTCCCTCACAGACATGGAGACCAGCTGGTCATCTGAGAACCGGTCCTCCACGCTGCTGGAGGGGGGATGCTGCTGGTGCGAGTTCTGGAGCTGCTGGGAGGAGCTGGAGGAGGTGGAGGGAGTGGGAGAGGCCTGGTGGTGATGATGGTGGTGATGGTGAGGGTGCCCGCTGCCGGCCAGGTCTTCGTGAGTGACTGCGGGATACTGATGGTGGTGTTGGTGATGGTGATGATGATGGTGGTGGTGGGCCCGGAAGCCCTCGAAGCCCTGCAGCTGCTGGGACACCTGATGGGACCCAATGAGGGCTTCAACAGCGTCCTCTGGGGTGAGGTTCAGCGCCTCGGGGTTCATCTGCTGGTAGCTGTTGGCCATCCAGTACAGGTCCTCCAAGTGGGTCTTCTGCTCGGTGGGGCTGAAGCTGGGCGAGGAGGGCACGGAGCTGCAGGGGGTGCTGATGGGGGTGGAGGAGACGGAGCCGGCCGGCTGCAGGCGGGTGCAGTGCCTGCCCGAGCGGTCGTTCCTGCCCAGAGGCTCCTTCTTCACGTCGAACTTCATCAAGTCGAAGTCGTTCACGTACTCCATGGCCAGGGGGCTAGTGGGCAGCTCGGCTCCGATGCTGAGCTCTCCTGCCATCGCTGTCTTGCGGGCACCTCTCCCGGCGGAGGGGGCTGGAGACTTCACCCCAGCGCGCAGTCTGGCAGAGGGCTGGCCGTGCTCCCCTATTCCAAACCAACTTTGGCTTTCAGCTCTCGCTTCCTTTCCTCTGCTCCCCCTCCTCCGCCTCCTCCTTCTCCCGGCTTCTGGGGCTTCTTCAGTCCGGAGCAACAAAGCCAAGGACGAGCCGGCCCCCGGGGCCGCCTGGCTGGCTCCTGGCTCTCGGTATCAGCGTTCGCCCCGCACCGCGGGCTGCGGCAGTTCCCGGCTCCGAGGCGCCCGGTCGCAAGGAGAAAGGAGCGGTAGCAGGAAGGGCAAAAGCAAAACAAAACAAAGATGCTGCCTTCGGGTCTTTGCAGGAAGAAGAAGGTCGGTGCAAACGCCCAGCCCGTGCCCCCGGCCGGGTTTTGTAAGTCCGGAGCCCCCTCCCCGCGGCAGCCGAGCCCGGAGCCTGCCGCAACTTTCCAGCCCGAGCGAGCGCCGGGGCAGCGCACGGGCTACCGGCGGCGGCGGGGCTCTGCACGGGAGTTTCGGTGGCTCTGGCAGCGCAGGCGAAGGGGAGGGAAGAGGGGGAGGAAGGAGGGGAAGGAGGAGGAAAAAAAAAAAAAAAAAAAAAAAGGAGGAGAAGGGGGACGAGCACAGCCCAGGTCTCTGCTGTAGCTGCCGCCGCCAGCGCTCGTCGTGCAGCTGTGATCACAGTGCAGCCCCCCTTGGCTTCTTATACGGCCG